>PYAF01001353.1:232315-257749 GCA_007407185.1 Glycine tomentella | reverse complement strand
CTATATGATGCAATGCTTAAAATATATATGAATGATATGTATGCAAAGTTTGGATCATCATAGTGCTTTCAATCCTTTTACATTAAATCACAATCTTCCATCTTCAAAGCTTGAACCATGTTGAAAGCCAAAACATCCAAGACTTCACATGCTTGATTCTTCACTTGATTTTCATGTAGCTCTCCCTCAAATCAACACATTGCACTAATAATTGTAAACAAGACTATAGTTGAAAAACAATTGTGAATTTATTTTTGGATTTGTAAAGCATCTATAGTTTTGAAACAAAACTAAAATGTTAAAATATCTATAGTTTTGAAACGGAGGAATCAATAGATTAATGTATTCATATTAGTTTTAAATATGTTTTTAATTCTTGATAAATTAATTAATTTTGTATTATTCCCTTTTTTACTTTTGTTATGTTCTTAGTAAAATATTTTTTTTATTTTTAGTCATTGTGTTAATTCTTCTAAAATATCTATTTTTTTATTTTAGTCCTTATAATATTTTGTTCATTTTGTATTAGTTCCTTTGAAAAATATTTAATAGGAATTAATAACAAATGAACTATATAATTTAGGGACAAAAATAAAAAGTATATATTAGAATGACTAAAACAAAATAACAAGGACTAAAATAATTTTTTAGTTTTATTAGGGATTAAACGCAAAAAAAATAACTTTATTATGGACCAAAATAAAATTAACTAATTTATCAAAGATAAAAAATATATTTAAACTTAAATAGATTACTACAACATACTAAGAAATTCTTCATTTCTAAGTATTTATAGTGCACAAATTTTTTAGAAATGTTGGAAATACAAGCTTAAACAACGTTGAAAGAAAATGACTTGATGTTTTAACTTTGCTAATATTATCTCTGGTTCTTTTTATAAGAAACAAATTATAGTGTATTTTTACACTATATCTGATTTCTTATAAATATTACAAATAGGAACAAAGGTAGTACAACCAATGCAAATGGAAGTTTTTTGGTACAATATAGGTAATGTGGATGGAAGTTGAGAATGAATTTCGTGTGTTATATTTTGATTAATTAGGTACTCCCTTCATGGCATAATAAAGTGTCATGTAAAAAAAATTCCAAAATAATTTTCTGTTGTTGCATATAATTTTCTGTTGTCGTGTGAATAAACTTTGTTAGTTAAAAGTCTTTCGATTAACCTAAACTCAAAAATGATTCCAAAATAAGGATCAAATACAATTATCGTCAAAAGGATAAATCTGTCTTTCAACTATAAGTTCTCAAATTATTTCACAGAATGTTTGAAAGCAATAATTGAAGTTAAATTCCCTCAAAGTTGCTCTGGCTGACTTGCCCGTTCCGCTTCTCTCCCGCTTTTGGGCAGCTCTTCCTCCAACAGCCTATTCTTTCACAGCTTCTATGCCAAGGGCTATTATATATATTTGATTATGCATGCAAGATGTATTGGGACCCGAGGAATCAGATACGGATCTTTTTCAGTCTCTTTCGTTGGGGCAAAGCAAAGAGGGAGGACTTTCGGAAGAAGGCGTCGTCCGTTGATGATCTTGAGGTTGGGAGGCAAGTAAGGGGGAGAACTAATGCTTGTGGATAGCCCACTAAAAATAAGTAATTTCATTGATTGAATGATTGAAGGTCCTTTACAATGATTTTCAGGATCTATTTATACTAATCTACAAAGCCTTATGTTGAAATAACTGTCTACATTTGTGCATCAATTGCTACTCACATTCGACTAGATTCATAACCATTTCAGCTATCCAAACTTCATTTTGACTAGCTTTGTCTTGCCAGCAACTCAACATGTAATTGATTACATTCAAAATCAATTTGTCAATGCTCATTCAAACATACACTTAGATCATACTATTTGTCAAATTCAAAATATTTTATCACCATCATACTATAGCAACAACAATAACAAAATGTTATCTAATTAGCTGAGGTTGATTATATGAATCATAAGACGTGATATAACTTAGTTAAAAATCAAAATTTTGAAGATATTATTAACTGTGAGATCCTTCTTAATAACTTCCTCTATTGTCTTTCTTGGTCCTCTTCTTTACACATGACCAAAATCATGTAATTTACTCTTTTTACTGATGTCTCCCATGATTTTGTTTATATGTGTCCAAACCACCTTAACCAATTTTCCGTCATACTTTCCTCAATCATACACCAAGTTCTTCTCATATAAAATCATTTCATATTTGATCCTTCCTTATATGATTTATAGATTCATCTTTACGCTTTCATTTTTACTATTGTCACATTTGTTTTTCTTATTAGCCTTTAAAGTCCAACACTATTAATAGTACATATATATCATACGATAAAATTTACCTTTAAGTTTGGTAGTTAAGTACTTTGTGATCACAAAATTTTATAACACCAAATTGATGATTTTCTAAAAAATAAAAAGTTAAAACTCTAGTAGTACACATCATATAGTCCCCACTTCCCTCATGTCCCAACCTTTTTTTATTGATTGAAAAAACAACTAAAAATGATTGACATAAGCTTACAGTGGCCCGATGGGCCTAAAAGGGACACCTAATTGTGGTCAAATCCAGGGTCCAAAAAGTACCCGGCATGTCACAAACCAAACACAAGGTCAACACGCAAAGGGATAAAAGGCCCACATGTTGCCATAAAATGGGCCTAATCATCAATTATCAGTTGGAAGAAAGGCATACACATCTCCATATGTCTACAATATGTCAGGTATGGCCCAAAAGTGATAAAGATAACGAGGGTCCACTCTAATGGCATTGTCATTTTCAAGGATCACAACTATGTTTTCTTTGACACCTAACATATTATAATCCTTTTAAATATCATTTAGTTCGTTATCAGATTTTCCTTTACAAAAAAATTTCATTTGTTTGTCTCTAAAGAAAGGGTGGAAAAAATAAACAAATACATGGCTTCTGTAATAAGTTAATTAGTTTTAACATTCACTTTCAAGAATATCATTAGCTGAAAAATTATTTCTTTTATTTATAAAATGATGTACTTTTAAACAAAAATCTTGTATGTATTAATGTGTTAAAAAAAAAGTCATTTTTAGTCATTTGATCATTGTTATTGTAAAAATAAAACCATACATTTTCCTTGTGCTATCATACCAAAAGTGTTTTTAGGAAAAGAAAATATTCAAGTAACTAACAATGTTATGTATCATAATTCGTAAGTCATATCATGATTTCCCTTATACTAAACTAGGGTGTTCACAATTCAATCTAGATTAGTTTAATAAGAATAATAATCCAGTCTTGTCATAAAAAAAACTTGTGATTCAACTTAGATCGATTTAAGAATGACATTAAATTTGAACCAAACTAATCCAATTTTATTGTGATTTGAATTGGATCAATTATTTTGATTTTTACCTAATATTTTTAAGGATAAAACTTTATAAGTTTAGTCACCAAATAAATGAAATTCCATTAATTAGAACAAGAGTAATGTCTAAAATTAATTTTAATGACATTTTTTTATGTAAATGACAACATTTATCAACAAATAATTCATTGGTCTAAGAGATACTAGACTTGATTATCTTAAACAAGATCTTTGATTCAAGTCTTGTGAATGGAAAAACTTAATCGAAAGAAAACCCTACTAAAAATAATAAATCAGGTTCCTGACATAGATTAGTCATCAGAAAAATTAATAAGTACTCTACAACAATGTCATGATAAAAAGAAAATACATAATACATTTAAAAAAACATTATTTCAAACTATTAAATGTCGTCATAAAACCACAACTTGATCTAAATCACAAATTACAAGTGCAAATAATCTTCCAAGTTATTCAGAAATAAAAATATAAGTTCATAATAAGGTTAAAGTTTTATTTCAAGATAAATATATAGGAATTGCAGTAAAAACAAAGATAAAAAAAAGAAGACTAATATAAATTTAGTAATGTTTTCAATTTGACTCGGTTCAATTTTGAAAATGAGAATCACAAACCAAACTGCATTGAGTGTTTAGTATTTTTTATAACAATTTGCTCGATTATCAATTTTATTGGATTAATTTCTGAACACTTTTAATGATAACTCGGTGGAGGCGTTGCAAGAGATGTAAAAAGAATAGACAAGTTGTTTTCTTTATGACTTCAAGCTTCTAAGAATAATATGAAAAATGAGGAACTCCAAAAAAAAAAAAAAACTGCGTCTAAGGTGGCGAAGGTTAGTGATCTTTGGTGGATCATTATCATTGGCTTTCAGATTAATCTATGTGCATAATTTTATTGTGCACCTTCCCACATCAAAACTTTGTCTCCCTCCTGGAGTCTCCCATGGCACCTCTGTCACTCTTCGACATGTGTCGCCGCCACCGTCGTCAGCGATTTCTCCGATGCTGACGGCGTAATTGTTCCACAACATAACACAAATAAACACCACAATCAGATTCACCAATGAACATAAAACGCATACCAAGCTTTTCCAATCAATTTTACTATAACCAAACAGTCATAAAAATCAAGAAGCTGGAATGAAAATATGGATTCAATGATGAAATGATCACAAATCTAGAAAAATAGAGTTAAGAAAATCAAATCTGAAACACGGGTGGTGTATCAAACCAAATCTCAAACTCCAAACCAGTAGAAAAACTTTGGGTGTTTGAAAATCATCGACTAACAGAGTATTACACATTACACATTTTTTGTATTTTGTTTTTTTTTTTGTTATTCTTTTTCTGTTTTGCTAGTGGCCACGTCAGCCATTTTGGTTATAACAGATTCTAGTTATTCCTTTTGCTCCATATATTGACACACCCTTGTACAAAGTATGCAATCAATGAATGCAATCAGTTTTTTGTTTCTTCTTCCTCCTTTATTGTAGTATGGTATCAAGAGCCTTCTGATGAAATAAGACATAAATTTTCTCCTAGAGATACACCCGCTGTGTTTTTGGGCTACCCTCCTTGGTTATAAAGGGTATAAATTGCTTGACCATGTATCCAACCATACCTACATCTCACAAGATGTCCATTTCATTGAAACTATTTTCCCTTTCAAAACCTCAATACCAATCCCTTCTTCATATATACAGCCTCTTCCTATTTCTCTCCCCACACAAACATCTTCAAACCTTCCACCCACTAAACCAACAAGAATCCGCAAACCACCTAGCCATTTAGATGATTATATTTGCTCCTCCTTTACAGCTCATCCCCTTTCCAACTTCCTTTCTTATTCTAAACTTTCCCCAACATACTCAGCCTTTGTTAACTCATTAACTACTCATTTTGAACCTGCCTCCTATTCTGAAGCTTCACAGCTACCTAAATGGCAATTTGCCATGAATGCTGAGTTACTAGCCTTGCAAAACAACAACACTTGGACTGTTGTCTCTCTTCCCATGCCAAGAATCCAGCCGGCTATAAGTGGGTGTACAGAGTTAAATACAACTCTGATGGTTCGGTTGAGAGATATAAAGCATGTTTGGCTGCTAAGGGTTTCACCCAACAGGAAGGAGTGGATTTTTTTTTTCTGACACTTTTTCACTGATGGCCAAGCTTACATCAGTCCATGTTATATTTGCATTTGCTGCCCTTAATCATTGGCATTTAATTCAGTTGGATGTATATAATGCTTTTTTGCATGGTGATCTCAATGAAGAGGTCTACATGACCTTGCCTCCAGGCTATCATGGACAGGGGGAGTCTATCCCTAATGTTGTTTGCCGCTCAAACAAGTCTTTATATGGGCTGAAACAGGCTTCTAGGCAATGGTTTGCCAAGTTTTCATCAATCTTGCTCTCTCTTGGCTTCACACAATCTCAGGCTGATTACTCCTTATTTGTGAAGCATTCTGATTCTGTTTTTCTTGCACTTTTGGTATATGTGGATGGCATTCTTGTTGTATCTAATAATTTTTCTGAAGTCCAGCAATTGACATCTTTATTGGACAACAAGTTTAAACTTAAAATCTTGGCCCTGCGAGATATTTTTTAGGCTTGGAAGTAGTTCGTTCTTCTACAGGAATCTCTGTTTCTCAACGTCAGTATGCACTCAAAATACTACACGATTCAGGTCTTTCAGGCTGCAAACCAAAGTCCACTCCAATGGAGGTTAATTCCAAGTTATCTATATATAATGGGGACCCTTTGCCTAATCCTACTGTTTTTCGAAGACTTATTGGGAAGGCTACTGTATTTGACAATTACAAGACTTGACTTATGCTTTGCTGTAAATCATCTGAGTCAATCCATGTCAGCTCCTCGAGTACCACATCTTCAAGCTGCCTATCATATTCTTGCTTATATTAAAGCTACTGTTGGACAAGGGTTGTTCTTTCCATGCTATTCTTCTCCCCAATTGAAGGTTTTCTGTGACTCTGATTGGGCTTCCCAGATAGTAGGCGTCCTGTTTCTGGGTTCTACATCTTCCTTGGTGAAAATACAATGACCACACTTCAAATAACCAAGAGGGGGGTGAATTGGTTAAAACAATCTTTTAAAACTTTTCTTTAAAACAATTTGCAGAATTAAAACTTGGATCGTATTACTCCATCACCCTTTATCAAAATCAGAATTTTCTTTCAATCTAGATTCACCTTAGAATGCATGTAATGTCTAAAATGCTTCTTATTGATTATATATTGATTTCCAAATACAACCAATGAAAGAAACACATATAAAGAACACAAGACACAGCAATTTATACTAGTTCACCTCACAAACTTGGAGGCTACGTCCAGTGTCTTCCAACCAACACTAGGTTAGTTTCACTAAATCAAATTATTCTTTTACAACAAATACAAGTGATTATCTTTATCAACCCTAGATAAAGATACTAAATTCTAAAACACTATTAGAATATAAATCACAAAGATGCTGAGAACCCTACTCAGATCCTTACCCCTTGAGAACCCTACTCAAGAAAGCTTGAAAGAACCAAAATGATTTACACCACGGAATTCTAAAACAGAAATTCTAAAAGAAAGAGTTCAAGAAATACACAACCTGAGATATTTAACAGATGATTGAATGAATGTATGATGTTACCAATCAATCAAGTTGTATGAATGTCAATGCACAAACTAATCTTTCTTGAAATCTTTTTTCTCACAAACACATTATTTCCAAAGTCAATAACTCTTTGATCTTCTCACAAGATGTGTTTCTCTAAGTAAAATCAGTTTCTTGATCTTTTGAATGCACTTAGAACTTTTGGTAAGACTCAATCTCAAAGTATATTTCATTCTCAAAATGTTCTGATATGTCTAAGTGCAGACCCATAAAGCCTTTAAATAGAAAATTGATTTAACAGACATTAATCGATTAATTCGTTAAGGTAATCGATTATTTTAACATATGTAATCGATTAATTCAATTAGATAATCGATTAATATGTTCTTGAGCTTTTCTGGAAAACTTTCATGAACAACTTAATCGATTAATACGTGATGTAATCGATTAACACAAACAATTGATTTACGAAAACAAGCTGTAGTAATCGATTACATGATAATGGTAATTGATTAAATCAAATAAGCTCAGATAGAAACAAGCCTTTGTAATCGATTACGCCTTACTTGTAATCGATTAAAACAGGCACTCATTATATGTAAAATGCACTTAGTAATCGATTACGATTTTCCTGTAATCGATTAAAGCAGTTAAACATTTTTAAAATAACACTTGGTAATCGATTACAGAAGAGTGGTAATCGATTAAAGTGTTCATCATGGCTTTTCCAGAAATTAACACACATATGTAATCGATTACATAAGACTGCTAATCGATTAACACCGTTGATTCCTTATTAACACTCTTTTTATCACAACCGATACATTCCAAAATAACAATTACTCGGATATTTCAAAATCTTATTTTTCCAAAATCATAAGCCATGTGATTTTCTTTGCAAATGCAAGCATTTAATCCTATATACTACATATGAAAGCATGTAAATGACTTATGTAAATGCAATGCAAGGATCACTAGGCAATGTACTTGAACCACTTAGACAAATTACAAATGCCATCAAAATAATTGGGCATGTAAAAAGCTAAAACTTCAAGCCAAATACTTTAGCCTTGCTTTGATAAACTTGCATCTCCTACTTCCAACTCCCCCTGTATTTAACACTTGGTACTTCTCTGATTTCTTGGAAATCCAAGAAGCAACACACTGTTTCTAGGAGTTCCTCTGAGGCTGAATATCGTTTAATGGCTCATGCTGCCTGTGAATTTCTTTGGCTGCTTAATCTGCTTAAGGATCTTAGTATTTCTCATTCATCTGTTGCACACTTGCTCTGTGATAATCAATCAGCCTTACACATTGCCGCAAATCCAGTTTTTCACGAGCTTATGAAGCACATTGAGATTGATTGCCACCTTGTCCGTGATTGTGTCATTCGTGGCATCATCAAGACCTTTCATATTCAATCTTCTCATCAGCTCGCGGACTTACTTACCAAAGCTTTGCATCCATCTCATTTTTCTGCTCTTCTCTCCAAGATAGATATCATTAACATCTACTCCCCATCTTGAGGGGAAGTATTACACATTACATATTTTTGTATTTTGTTTTTCTGTTATTCTTTTCTGTTTTTGTAGTGGCCACGTTAGCCATTTTTGGTTATAACAGATTCTAGTTACTCCTTTTGCTCCATATATTGACACACCCTTGTACAGAATACGCAATCAATGAATGCAATAAGTTTTTGTTTCTTCTTCCTCCTTTATTATAATACAGAGATCAGCGGAGATAACGCAGAGAGATTTATGGAATCTAGTGTGTTGTGGCTGCCAAAGAAAAAGAGAACAAACTACAGAGGAGCGTCGACGACGAAGGCAGTGTGAGATGTTAAGGGCACGATGAGGGCAGTTAGTGCGATTATTGGCAAAATGGTTGGAGTGACAACGCAGATTGCTTGCGATGGGTATTGGGTGGTTGGGAAAGGTCACAGATCTACGGTGGTGAGGTGGTTTTGTGGGTGGGTTTTGGTCGTGCGGCACTTGTGGTTTGTGGTATTGGGTGGTGATTCTGTTGAGGCTTGGCCGGGGATGGTGGTTCGTTGAGTGCAGAGGTGTTTGGGGAAGGAAGCGGTTCGGGGATAATCCCATGCGGTAGACATAGTATACCACCTAAAATTTAGATGAATCTAACGGTAAAAATAAAAAGGCCACAGTGAACCACTTGCACAAGTGGTTCACCCTAGACACGTAAAAAAATAAAAATGAGAACTCCTAAAAGAGACATAAACCAACCCTAACTGTCACGTGGTACTTCAAAAAACACAAGCAACCAAGCTATTAATCTAATGACAATTTTCATCTATATTCATTTTTTAAAGTAAATGCAGCACCTATGACCTAACGAAGAATTCACCTTTTCTTATTTACATTACTTTAATGGTGAATAAAAAAATGTAAAAATCATTTTAATTTATTTTACCCTCAACTTTTATCGTCCAATGGCTAGTGTATTATATTGTGTGTCATTGGGACCACCGGCATAGTCTAGTTGTCATAACAAGAAGACTTTTGCTTCCTACACCAGGTAGTTTTCCAATACACCCAGCACTGTATAGTGGAATTTCGAAAATACCCCTGTTGCTAGGGTTAAATAAATTGAAATTGGAAACGCTCCTTATCGCTACACCAGTTTCCATCTTCTTCTTCTCTTCTGCCCACCCAACCTCTTCCTTTTTGCTTTCGATCTGCATTTGGCATTTCTTCTCACCTGCACCTGCTCCAGTGGATGTGGTGTGGTTCATGATCTTCATTCGTCTCAGGTGGCAGTGATTGGTGGTGTCGCATCGTTTCTGAGGTAGGTTTTGATTTATGGTGCTCCACGAATTTGCAAATTCATAAGATTTACATGGATTGCATCATCCGTATGAGAATTATGGATTGGTGAATCCATAAGACTCATACGGATTGTACAATCAGTATGAGACTTATGGATTTGTGAATCCGTAAGCCTCATAAGGATTGCACAATCCATATATTTTTTTAATTTTTTTTCTAATATAAGTTATTTAATTAACATATATATTGGTATGTTTTATTTAATTTTTTTTAGATTGAATTCGTTATAATGTCATAATTTGTAAGCGAATATATTAGTAGACCATGATATAGTTTTGTTAATGACTAAAAAATAAAGACAATAATATGTAGTGTAGTGTTGTACATGTAATTAGGTGGCATTTGCAAATGGATATGCATAATACTTAATCTAGATGAGGAAATTTAGCACAGAAAAACAAAAGGAAAAGAACTTTCATAGGGAGACAGGAAAACAGGAAGAACTTTAGCTGAGGAAGAGGAAATACAACAACTAAGTGAATAAGGAAATAACCTTTTACATAATGAAGAGCAATCCTCTTTGGATGGTCATTTGAGTGATGTATTTAGGGTTTAGAGAAATACTAGTAGTTGTATAATTGTTTAGGTTTAGAGAAATACTTGTAGTTGTATAATTGTTCAGGTATTGTTAGTCTTGTATTCATGGATGGGTTGTAATTGTTAGTCTTGTATTCATGGAATGATTAAATTATTTTGTAGGTCCCCCAGTAATTTGTAATTGTTTTTGTTCGATGTTCAACTATTTCTTTGTTTTGTTAATTTAAAAAGGGTCAGGATAAAAAATACATTTTGTTTGTGCTTTGAATTCTTAGACAAAGTATTTTTTAAATTTGTAGATTATGGTTAAAACTAGAAGCTTGAGTCAGGCTTTAGGTAGAGTAGTTGACAGAGCATTAGGTAAAGAAACATTAGATCCTGAGGATGTGCCTGGTGTTGCTGAGGATGCTCGTGAACGTCGAAGGCCTACAGCATCGACACGGAGACAACGGACAGCTGCAGCTATTCTGGAGGATGCTCCTGCTGACGACGCTTGTGAAGAGCCTCACATCCAAGTTATGGTGGATGGAGGGATTGATGTATCAGATTTTCCAGGTGGACCGGAAGATACATCGATGTTGACCGGTTATGCTGATCATGTGGCAGCTAGAGTTAGGGCATGAGAGGTAGTTATGTGTTTAATTAGATAGACATTTATAGTCAACTATTTTTTATTTAATGATTTTAATTCAAAGTTATTTTTTGCAGGAGTTTCCTGAGTTGAAGCTGGCGTCTCACGGAAGGAAAGTCATGAAATTTGGTAAGCCAGCACCAGAAATTGAAGGGTTAGTTGTTGCGACCGGCCTAAGCCCTTTGATTATATGCTCAGTGGAAAAGAGAAGACGGAAGACTATTGTCAGATTTTGTGGAGAGGTGGCATTCAGAAACCAGCAGTTTTCATCTACCTATAGGGGAGCTGACGATCACATTGGATGATGTTGCATCGCTGCTGCATATACCTATTATTGGGGCCTTCCATAGTTATGTTCCAATTGACGTAACTAAGGCGGTGCAATTGTTGGTTGATTTTCTTGATGTGCTACGCAAGAAGCACGAGCTTAGACCGAGCAATGCCATGGGGCATATGTGAGACTTTCTTGGTTGCGAAACATTTACCATGTCAGGTGTGAGGCAAAACCGTTTTTGTGTTGAGCAACTATTTTGCATATAATGTAATGCATCCACATACTCAAAGTAAGACGGGTCCCTCTTGGTTGATCTTTGGTGTTTGCTTAACCAGGTCCGTGGAGCACCTTTTGTTTTCACCTTTTCATTAGGAGGACACATCGACGTTTGATCAGGATACACAAGTTCTTTCAATTTACTCTTCAGAGTCACTTTGCCACACAGGTCAAGAATTTCAAACCGCTTGGATATGGCATCCATCTCTTCCGTTATGTGGACTTCACACTCTTCTAGAACTTGGTCTGAAAAATTTAACCTCCGCCAAAACATATGTACTGTGTTAAGCAGTATATTGCAAACAACATACACAACTAGCTCACGTGCACGAGGCAGACCATGCGTTGTTCTTATAACACAAGCATAACGAGAACTATCAATGCCCGTATATTTGACTCGCTCAAACTCAGCAACAATTTGGTTTCAAGCATACCTTGACACCATGCTGATAAGTTTTTTGTACAAGGTAAATCTAAAGACATGTCCCACTATATGTGTGCTTCGCTCAAATGATGACTTTATTTCACTGTGTTGCAAGGTAATCATTTTGTTTATGGCATCTCAAACACTACATAGATCTACAAGGCTATTTTGTAGTAGTCTTTTCAAGGTGCAATGGGCTGACTCAACCCTGCATTTTTGTAAACAACACAACTTGTCAATCAACATGTAACGTATGTTCTTAAAACCACAAATTAAACAAACAACAGTCTTATCATGCCTGTTAGTTGTAGTGTTTGCAAAATGCAATACTTGATTTGTCCACGTTGTTACAAACCTTTGTCTGTGGGGAGTCAACCACGTGTCTTTCAAATAATCAACAAACGCTGGCCATGGTGAACAAGCATTTTCAAATTTATTAAAACAATCATCATATTCTTTCTTACTAGCACAATCAACTAGACTCCCTTATCCTTCCATGACATAGTTTCATGCATTTTTTTATCGAACAAATGTTTTACATTTTGACTTCACATTCTTGTCAATGTGAAATTGACACAACAAGTTGGTTGAATTAGGGAAAACATTTTTCACTGCATTTATCAATGTTGAATCTCTATCTGTAACAATGACCTTAGGGAAAAATTCACTTTTAAGAAAAATGTCTCTAAAGCGTTCAAGAGCCCACACAACATTGGTTATATGTTTGGCTTCCAAATATGCAAATGTAGCTAAAAATGTCATCCCAGTAGGCGTGACACCAAAAATGTCAAGTAAAGGGAGTTTGTACTGAAAACAATGAGAATACATACAATAAACAAGAGGGGGTGAATTGGTTTAAACTTAGCCTTTTTAAAATCTTTAAAAAATCAGAGTTAAAGGATCTTTATCACAAATAAACCAAGAATGCTTCAATCAATCAAATCACTCAGCTCAAGAAAAACAATTACAAAAACAATACTTGTTGAGTAATAAAGAATTCACCAAGAACCACAAATTAAGATAACTTGAAGAGATTAAAAGAAAGTATCAGCACAAGAACTTATACTGGTTCACCTCTCAACAAGAGAAGCTACACCCAGTTTCTTCTAATCAAAACTATATTAGAGTTCCATTATTCACAAATTTCAATTCTTACAAGCTTTACAACAATCACCCTTTATCAAACCTAGATAAATAACAGAAATATAAAACCCTATTAGACTCATAGTGACCAAGACATAGAGAACCCTTCTCTACTATTTCCCTCTAAAGAAATCCACTCTAGAAAAACTTCAAGAACCCTTGCAATAGTTACAAACAACCAAAAATTCAAAGATGAATTTACAAGCAAAGCTAATGCAGAGAAACAACCTGATGATCCACTAAATATGAATGAAATAAGTTACCAAAAAGGATTAAAATGAAAAGCAATTTCAGAACTTTTTCTCCAAAAAGCTTCTTTGTTGTCTTGCCCAAGAAATCTTTCAAAACACCATGAAGATTTAAATTTGTGGGTCAAGCACTTTAGAACTCAAGAGTAATCTTTCTCAATCTCAAAAGGCTTATCAAAACTTTTAGAATTTCGTAAAGTTGTAATTTGTAATATTTTAGAAAAGCCTTCAGCTATTTATAAAAAATAGTTGTAACTAAATGTAATTAATTAAATTGCCTAAGTAATCGATTAAATCTTCATTTGTAATCGATTAAATACAAATGTAATCAATTAAAACGTTCTTCAGTTTCCTGGAAAGGTTATATGAACAAAGTAATCGATTATTTCGACCTGTAATCGATTACTACAGGGATACATTGTTCCATAAATGAATTAAGTATATGATTACTGATAAATGGTAGTCGATTAACACAGTCATGTCTTGTTCTATGTTTGAACTAAGTAATCGATTACTGATAAAAGGTAATCGATTAACACAATCATGTCTTGTTCTGTGTTTATGCTGAGTAATCGATTACTTAATGTTGGTAATCGATTATTTTGTTCTTCAAAGCTCAGGTAACAGATTACCAATGTGTGGTAATCGATTAAAACAGTGAAAAAGTAGTTTTTCCAAAAACTTAAAACCATGAGCACTTTGCTTTGATGCAATCATGAAATCTCAAACCTTTTACAAACCATGTGCTTATGTAAAATCATGAATGCAAGTTAATGAATGATGTTAATGTAATGCAGTCGATCATAGGATGATTCTCTCCTACATCAAGCAATTACAAATATCTTCAATTGAATGGCATGTACATAGCTAAAACACTCATTCATCTTCAGCATGTATCTTGATCAACCTTCATGCTCCCCTGTATCTAACATGTATCTGTTAGTTTTGTATGTACTATCTATCAAGAATACCATATGACATGTGTTGCACAATTTCACTGAATCTGGATGTGTCCAAAAAAGATCACGTACAACATTTTCATCTAATGGATATACATATTGCGTTCAAGAAGCTTCATCAATTGTTGTATTTCAGTATTACTGCCTCTTATAGAAGAACGATATGCATATTGTAACGACCCGCCTCATCGCTACAGTATCACTACCTCTAAGCGTGCAATTTCAAATTTTTTAATAAAAACTCCATTAATTTGATGATGAAAATGGTAGTAAATTTTTCGCGATAATACACTTATCATACAACAAAACAAATACATAAATGAAAACATATGGATGTATATTTAAAATATTACATATTATTCACATTGTCAAAATATAATTTAGTTGTATTTACAAGTATTTACGCTTGGAGTTTACATATCCAACAAAAAGAAATCAAGAGACCAACTAAGAAAGAGTTTACTATCAAAACACAACTCTTTTCCAAAAAGAAATTATAATGCCATCACGTCGGTTTGGCGATTCCAACAAAAAGAATCTCCCTCCAAGGTCACCTACTCCTCCTCATCTGCTCCCACGAACGAAAGTTCACGATTATCACAGGTACTAACCACACGGTACAAAAACAATTGCAAAGGTGAATTTATTAAACAAAACCAACAAGCATCAGATAACAATAATTAAAAAAGAAATAACAATAAAAACCACAATCATTCTCAAATAATCCATCAGTTCAATACACACTCAACAACCAATAATTCACTTCATTTCACAAATCAAACAATTATGCTCAGAATGATGCATGCACCTGATTTCACTCTCACTATGCAATGTGGTACCATACTCATGGAAATGGCCTTTCTCAGGAAAATGATTCAGTCGTTTATCAGGGTTACCATGTCGTGCACTGGCCATCCCCCCCCATGGTGATCAACCAGAGTCACAAGGGAATTCCAAATTGAATGGCCTCTTAGTACCTGCATTTTTAGCCCATAAAAACTCACAGGTACATACTGCCTTCATTCTATTTCCATCCATGAAATTATGAAGTATGAAGGGCATCATCAATGCATGACCATGGATAGGGACCAACTCTTCCTCGCAAGGACATCCAGTCATGCACCCCCATGTACATACATAGCATACAAATATGAGCTCACCGATGCACTGATCGTGGCTAGGGACCAACCCTTCCTCACAAGGATAACCAACAGGTCACTACACCCCACATGCACATACACAGCATACAACCATGGGCACCATCAATGCACTAACCATGGATAGGGACCAACCCTTCTTCGCAAGGATATCCAGTCATGCACCCCCCATGGGTATCCATATCATACAATGACATTGTCCACATCAACATTATCTCTCATCAATGTCATTATCAAAATCAACCTCATTCCATCTCAACATCATCATCATAAAACATCAATATCATCTCATTTCAACATTATCCACCACATCAACATTGTCTCATTTCAACATCATCAACCACATCATCATTATCTCATTTAAGCATCATCAATCACATAAGCATTATCTCATTTTAACATCATCAACCACTTCAATGGCATCTCAATTTCAATATCATCAACAACATCAATAATAAATTCATCACTTCTCATTAGTTAAAAACATCGTTTGTCTTGAAAATGAGCACAGACAGGAACAAACACACATCAATCATAAATACATAGCATCCTATTAGTTAAAAACATAGTTTTTCTTGAAAACCAACACACAACAGGGACAGGCATACCATTCCATAATTAGGCTCCCTGGACCCTAACTATGGTATCAAAACTATAACCAAAGAATAAACTCCCTTACCTAACTATGAGTCCTCCCTTTAAAGCCTCGAGGTGTTGTTTTGAGATCCTTCGAATACACGTGTTTTTGCCTAGACGCAGAGCTCTATGTACCAAATCGAAGACAATTTAGTATAGATTTCCAAGGCAAGGTTAATATTAACAATTGGGGTCAAATACCTTCTCAATTCTAAAAGGGGCTAAAATGGTGTTTTGGTAGTTCACATCAAACATACATCATTTTGAAATTCTGATCACACCAATGTGATCGAGGCTCAACGAAGGTCACAAAAATGGCATCAATTTTATAAAAAGGAAACTTTTACAACATCTCATTTTTTCAAGTAAAACTCCCAACAATGGTACCTAAAACACAAGAGACACTAAGATAAGCTTAAACTAGTTAGGAGAAGACAGAGGAAACCAAGAAAAAAGGATTTAGAGGCTTCGTTCTCTACCAAAACTTCAAGTGGAGCTTCGAAGATTTCACTCCGATTAAGATGTTCTTCTCTGTGCTGTGGTCTGATGACAAGCAACAGCGACCAGTGGTGGTCACCGGTGGTCGTGGGTGGTGGAAAGGGAGATTCTAGGGTTTGGGTGTGAGTTTAGAGAGAGAAAATGGATAAAATCGTGTTTTTGCACTGTTGGTGCGTATTTTTAATCCACAGGTCTCACTCAACGCGACAGCGTGTCTCGCTCAGTGCAATTTCCTCTCTGTCTGGGAGTTACACTCAGCACACTCATCTCGCTCAGCACGACTACATGTCTCGCTCAGAGTGACTCGTCTCGCTCAGCGCAATTTTCTTTGTCTAGGAATTGCACTCAGCGTGTCTCGCTCAGAGTGACATCAAAAGTAGTTAATTTGAAGATCCCAACGGTCAATATATGAAGAGATGGTTTATAAAGCTATTATCAAAATTTTAAGGCGATCCAACAGTTAACGAGTCTAGGATAGTAGTTTTACTAAATCAAGTTATGGGTCAAACTATCACTCACGTATTACAACCATAAATCAAACAAACTTCGCACAGCTTAACATTCATACCCAAGCAATTGCAAAAGGGTAATTTGCACAACAACTCAACTAATCTAAAATAATCAAGCAATCAAACAATACAACAATTACATCAAACATCTATTTCCAGTTATCAAAATTTCAGGGTGTTACACATATCGTGCATTGTACACTTGCTTCATTGTTGTAAAATTATTGACATTGTGCTCCTTCAAAATTAGAAGAATATTCTTTGATTTCACCATGGACCTTGTCATATCAGCAACAATAGTCTTCTCATCCTCAGTTAGTCGCCCAACATATGGATGTCCAGTCAATCACTTAGCCAAAGCATGATTATAAGTCTCACATATTAACTTGACCATCCACCCTTCACCTCTTGGGACTGATTTTACTCGCAGCTTAAAAGGACAATTGCATTTTTTACTACTAGTCATTGTCATTACTATATCTTTCTTGTATTCTCTATACTTTCCACTCCTTTCACAACAAATTAAAATAAACGATGTTCTTCCTCTTTTTCCAGTTGATGTGTCAGACCTAATTATCATTTCCACATAACCAATATCATATGCAACAGTACGAGCCCATTTCAATACGTCATCACGGGAATGAAACACCTATAGAAACACATAATAAATGTTAAATCTTGTACTATCATTCATTCTACAACTTTAACAACATACAAAACTAAATTACCTCATAGGTTTTGAAAGCATAAGAACAATCAACTGAACAATCCAAATTTTCAAATGAAGCACATTCATCTCCATTGTCTTCATTCGTATTCATTTCTTCAGCCATAACACTGTCATACATCCACTCATCATTGTCTATCTTAACATACTATCCAACAAAATATTCATTACTAACATTAAACTGTTAACAATAATGACAAATTATATCCACATTAAAAAATGTAACAATATAACAATTTCATTTTCCATTTCATTTAAAATAAATTTAAACCTTAAATATTTGGTGTTTGCTTCCTACACCATTTCACTTGACATTTAATTTTATTTGGATTGTTACACATTAATAAAAATCTTACATCACAACATCAATATTTTATTTATTATACCGTTATTTTCCTAACATAATTAAACACGTTTATGCTTAAATAAATAAATAATTATCAAAAAACCATATTAAATAAAACTTCATGCGGATTAGCTAATTCGTATGAAGTATAAAGATTAGACAATTCGTATACTTCATACGGATTAGGTAATTCGTATAAAGCATACAGATTCACCATTTGTTTGTTGTATATGGATTAGCTAATCCGTAAAAAGCAAACGACTGGTGAATTCGTATGCTTTATACGGATTACCTAATCCATATCCGATACAGATTAGGTAATCTATATGAAGCATACAGATTCACAATTCGTATCATCCATACAGATTCGTATAATCCATACGGATTACATAATCCGTATAGACAACACGGATGGATGTAAACAAAGGGTCAAGTGACTTACCTTCTCCGACGACCCCCAAATGTCCAGTGAAGGAATAACCACCACTCAAAACGACCTCCGCCAACAAATAACAACCAATGCCACAAAAATATGCGAATGAACAACCAACAAAGAGAACAAAGGATGATGTGAAAAAACAAGCACGAGCTAAAACCAAATGAACAAAGCAATTTACACCAACATGTAGTAATGATGAAGGGTAATTTTGAGATTAAATAAAAAGCGTCGAGTGTATTGGAAAAGTGAATGGTGTAGGAAGCAAATCCCTAACAAGAACTAAAGAAGATTGAACATATTGGACCTCTGAAAAAACCCACCACAAATCTAAACAAAATATTGTGGGTTTTCTTCCTACACTCAACAAATATCTCATACACTGTTCAATTTTTTATTCCAAAATTACCCTTCCTCGTCTTATTGTTTTTGCTTCTTCTCCATTTTTCCTTCTTCATTTTTTATTCTTCTTCATTTTTTGCTTCTTTTTTTTTCTCATTTCCTCCTTCTTTTTTTTTGTTGGTGGAGCTCCTTCTTGCGTTGGTTGTTAGTGGTTGGGTAGGTGCACTCCATCGTCATCGTCGCAATAGGGTGGTGACGAAGGTAAATTTATTTTTTTAATAGTCATTTGTATGTGTTTTATTTTTTAAATATTTTGAATTAAAATTAATACGTATGTGTTTTTTTTTTAAATTTGAATTCATAACAATAAATTAATACGAATGTGTTTATTTTTTAAAATTTTGAATTCATGATAATAAATTAATACGTATGTGTTTATTTTTTAAAATAATTGAATTCATAATAATAAATTAACCATATGTGTTTTATTTATTATGAAACTTTGAATTCATAATAATAAATTAATCCATATGTGTTTTATTTTTTTTAAAACTTTGAATTCATAATAATAAAATAAGTCGTATGTGTTTTTTTTTTAACTTTGAATTCACAATAAAAAATTAATCCATATGGTTTGTCATTGAACAATTTTGTATTGAATTTGTATTATATTAACACTTTAATTTTGTAAATATAATTATTATATGTATGGTTTGTCATAGAATATTTTTGTATTAGGTTTTTTAAGACGACCAAAGATGAGTAGATGTATGACAATATTATGTATGAAGAAATTAATATGAATGAAGACAACAGAGAGGAACCTGTTGTGTTTGAAAATATTAATTGTTCAGATGATTGTTATGATGCCTTCAATACTTCTGAAGTATTGATATGATTTTGTATTTGGTTAAAGTAAGTAAATGAATGTAGGTGTTTTCTTCCCGTGAGGACGTATTGCAATGGGCTCGTACTATTACGTATGATATTGGTTTTGTAGTTGTGATAAGGAGGTTTGACACATCAATTAAAAAGCGGGGAAAAACCTCATTTGTTTTAATTGGTTGTGAAAGGACTGGAAAGAATAGAACATACAACAAAGATTTAGTACGGACAATGACTAGCACTAGAAAATGTGGTTGTCCTTTTAAGTTGCGAGGGACACCAGTCCCGGGAGGTGAATGGTGGATGGTCAAGTAAATATGTGATATGCGTTCGTCAAAACGCTCCAAAACAAATTAACTATGCTAATTCTGTAGTACAAGATTAACCTAGGTCGACTCAGAGATACTATCAATATGGTTCTAGCTTCAAATCACTAATAACAGTAAGGGGGATTTTATCGAACAGTTTGTGTGCAACAATTGAAACATATGAAAATACAAGCTAAGATTAAATAACAACGCAAAAGCTAAGATTAAAAAGCATCAATCCAATTCACCAAACCAAGCTATTCGAATCATCATAGTTCTCATGAATTTATCCTATTATGAACATTCATTCAATCTCACTAGAAGCAGTTCAATCGAATCAACTCCCAACTTAATTAAAATCACAACCCTAAGTAAAATATCATCCAATTAATCGGTGATTAATAATTGAAAGTAGGACATGAATCCATAACCTAATCCACTTTCAATCCTAAACGCATTCATAATCATGAAAATAGAATAGAAATTGAAGAATAAGGTGAACATTGAACATTCAAATAGAATTTGAAATACTAAATCGGAACTCGAATTCTCCTCTTGCTTGGGTTGGATCCTTGGGTTGATTAATGATTTAGCCTCCCATGATCATCATCAGTGAAAGCCCCATGGAGTAAGTGCAAGAAAATGGAAGAATAGCAAAATGAAAATGAAGAAGATGAAGAACAATTGAGAGAAAATGAAGAACAAGCGTATTGATCCTAAAAACTTAAAGAGAGAAAATGTAAAATTGTTTTTATTAACGTAAATGTAATGTCTAAGTTTGTCCAATGTCACTAATATGTAGTGACTAAGTCTGAAGAAAAGAATGGGCCATGAACAAAACCCATCAATTCTAATTATTTACTATGTACAACCATAAAAATCAAATTCGCAGTCCAAAATATAAGTGCAGTGATTCTGACTTCGAAGCCCAAAATGACCCTCAAAATGGTAGAATTAGCCTCGGCTTATTTTTGACAAACTTGTAGATCTTTTCATTATCTTTCCAGGAACTACTAGAACACTCCATTCGGAGTTCCATAGAGCTCTGTAGGTCCTATACAAGACAGATAGGTCAAGTGAGCATAAAATCCGAAAATATGCTACAATTAGCAATTAAGCCCACTTACTTGCCTAAGACAAAAATTGAATTAGAATTAAAAAATAAAAATCCAAGAGAAGCCAATTAAGCTAAGAAGCATAGAAAAATATTTAACTAAAAGCACTCCATCAATATGTGAGATTCATAATCAAGTGTACAATGCAAGACATGCAAACAATGCCAACAATTGTACAACAATGAAGCAAGTGTACAATGCAAGACATGCATACCATTCTTCTGTAAGAGGTAGTAATATCGAAATGCAACAATTAATGAAGCTACTTGAACACGATATGTATATCCATTGGCATAGACTGAAGGATGAAGTTGTTGTACGTGATATATTTTGGACAGATTCGGATGCAGTAAAAAGTAAGCAACTCATATCATATGGTATTCCTCATACATAGTACATACAAAACAAATGGATACAGACTCTCTTTGCTTGACATTGTTAGTGTCACACCTACTGGATGAAATTTTCAGTTGCATTTGCCTATTTGGAGGGCGAATGTATAAACAATGTTGTGTGGACTCTTGAACGGTTTAGATGTATTTTTCTGAAAAGTAATGCACTCTCTTAAGTCATTGTTACTGACAGAGATTCAGCATTGATGAATGCAGTGAAAACTGTGTTCCTTGACTCAACCAACTTGTTGTGTCAGTTTCACATTGATAAGAATGTGAAGGCAAAATGTAAAACCATTGTGGAACAAAAAATATGCATGGTACTATGTTATGGAAGCATGGGGGAGTGTTGTGGACTGTCCTACTAAGGAAAACTATGATAACTATCTTATGAAGTTTGAAATTGCTTGCTCATCTTGGCCAATGTTTGCTAACTATGTTAAACAAACATGATTGATTCCCCAGAGACAAAGATTTGTAACAGCATGGATAAATAAAGTGATGCATCTAGGAAACACTACAACTAACAAGTATGAAAATTGTTAATCTATTTTGATTTTTGAAGAACATATTAATTGTTGAAAATACTTATTTGCCCTTTTAAGTGCAGGGTTGAGTCTACCTATTGGACCTTAAAGAGACTACTACAGAATAGTCTTCGAGATCTATGTAGTGTTTGGGATGCCATGAACAACATGATCAAATTACAACACAGTGAAATAAAGGCATCTTTTGGGAGAAGCACACATATGGTCGGGCATATTTTTAAAGTAACCTTGCACAAAAGACTAATTGGCATGGTGTCAACGTATGCGTTAAACCAAATTGCGGCTAAGTTTGAGCGAGTCAATTATGTTGGCATTGACAGTTCTCGTTGGGATGCGTTATGAGAACTACTCATGGTTTGTCGTGTGCATGTGAGCTAGCTAGATATGTTGTTGGTAGCATACCACTTGACACTGTCCATATGTTTTGGCGGAGACTAAGTTTTTCAGACCAAGGTATAGATGAGTACGAAGTCCACATAACTGAAGATATGGAAGCCATTTTCAAGCGGTTTGAAGATCTTGATGTGTGGCAAAGTTACTCTAAAGAGTAAACTGCACGAACTTACATACCCTGATCTAACTTCTATGTGTGCTCCTCCTAAAAAGGTCAAAACAAAAGGTGCTCAAAAGAAACAATTGACCAAACATCAAAGATCAACAAAGTGTGATCCATCTTACTTTGAGTATGTGGATGCATTACATTCCATGCAAAATAACTGCTCCACACAAAAACAATATGCATCATCATTGATAACGATTATCGAATCGCTACAAAAAAATTAAAACTAAGATAATTATGTACCACAGGATTTACCTAGGTTGGCTCAGAGATACAGTCCAATTTGGTTTCTGACTTAATCCACTTATAAAAAGTAGGGGGATTTTATGAAACGATTTGCAGACAGGGAACAAAAATTGTAGAAACACAAACAAGAATTGAAACAAAATGCATAAACTAACATAATTGATAAAAGATGTTGTAAAACAGATTCAATAATATCAATCTAATTCACCAAACCAAGCAATGTGAATTATCATAATTCTCAGATAATGATCATATTATGGTTCATTCAATATCATTAGAAGCAGTTGAATCGAACAAACTCCTAAATCAATTGAAATCACAAACCGGATTGAAATATCATCCAAACAATCTATGATTAAAATTCAAAATTAGGAAATAAATCTATAACCTAATTCATTTTCAATCCTAAACATATTCATAATCATGAAATCAAAAAGTTGAGAGAAAAAGAGTGAAAAGATTTTAATTTTGAAAACTTACACAAAAAGCTAGAAATTTTATTTTTCCTCTCAAGTAACTTCTAGCTACACTAATATATAGTGGCTAAATAAAATGAAGGGATGGGCTCTGATTAGGCCCATCTAAACTAACTAATTATGTTAATTACACCAATCAAAACCCAAACTCGCAGTCCAAAACTCAAGTGCAGAGGTTCTAACTTTCAAGCCTAATTTGACCCTCAAACCAGAAGAATTAATCCAAGCTTATCTCTAACAAAATTGTAGCTCTTTTCCTTATCTTTTCAGAGACTACTCATATGCTCCATTTGGAGTTTTGTAGAATCCTCTAGATCTTGCACAAGGAAGATAGGTCAAGTAAGCACAAAATCTGAAAATAAGCAACAATTATCCATTAAGCCCAATTATTTTCTAAGACCAAACCTAAGTTAAAGTGACAAAATAAGAATTCAAGAGAAGTCAAATAAGCTAAGAAGAATAAAAAAAAAATACTAAACTAAAAACACTCAATCAATCATTTGAACAAACAAAATCCAACAAGAACATGTCAATGCTTGATCAATTTCATCCATGCATGCATGATTGCATTCAAAACATTGTTGATATCAAAGTTGATGGTAATTGTGGATATTATGGAATTAATGTCTTATTAGGTTATGGTGAAGATTCATGGTCTTTGGTACGCAACCATTTACTCAAAGAACTTGAACAATAGTTTAATGAGTAGTCTTGTTTGGTGGTATACATAGATTTGAGCATTTAAAGCAGTCCCTACTTGTTGATGGATTATCAATGGTAAACTTTTTTGTTGTCACATTGTCTTTGATTTATAATACTGATACAATTTGTTACGTGCAGGTAACCATGGATAAGTGGATGGATATTACCGATATGGGTTATTTCATTGCATCAAGGTATAACGTCATCCTTGTTTCTCTTTCTCTCCAACAAAGCATGATGTTTTTCCCTCTTAAAAGTCAACCACCTAGAGATAGTGTTGGTCATCGCATTCTATGTATTGGTCATGTCTATGGCAATCATTTTTTTCAGGTATAACAAGGACCATTTTACTTTAATTCCATGATTAAAACATGTGTTATTAATATTTGGATGCATACTAGTCATTGTAACAGGTTTTTCTGCGAAATGAATGTCCTATGTCATCAACTGCGTTGTTATGGTAAAAAAAATTGTCATTATCAAGCAAAACAGTGACCTACTCCTTATTAGTCAAATGCACAAGTATACTAATTTCATGAGGTTGCGCACACAACATGTTGATCTAGGAGAAGATTAAACATTTTGTTATTGTTTACATGTTTTAACTTGGATATGTGTGATGCTGACAATTTTTTGAATTGAATTATAACTTAGACAAGAATTATAATAGTCATATTTAAATTAAACACATACAATTATAAGATTCATATATAAATAGTTCAACCACATAAGTATATAGTCAACGAAATAATACAATCATCCTCAACCTCATCCCCCATCATGTCTCCCCCATGCATCCTTCCTTCGTCTAGACCAGACATAAAAAATTTTGTGCTTAGTGACACCTCATGCTAATCTCGTACTTTGGTCTTTTAAACTATATGCATTTGTGCCAGCAATTTGCTATCTTTTGGCACATAGCCTAAGACATTGACAACAACATTTTAATAAATATTGGAATATTTTATTAAAAAATTGTGTAACATAAATATAAGTTTATTATACCACTACATGTCGAGGCATCTCAGCATCAATAGCTAGTGTTGCAGGTGAAGGTGGCACAGGTGTTCTATCTTCAACTAACACATGTGGTGGATCTGGTAAAGGATGATGCACCATGGGAGGATGTCCAAGAGGCTCTCCAAGTTGTGGTGGACTCATGAATGGGTGAGATATTTGATAAAAATCACATCATATACCCTGCAATG
>PYAF01001353.1:216462-232215 GCA_007407185.1 Glycine tomentella | reverse complement strand
ACTATATTATGCCTAGGTCATAATACGTAACTAGAAGATGTTAACTTTTCTAACGTAAAATTTTTAACCAAAATTGGTTAAGAAAAACTTATCTCAATATTAGAAAATTACGCTTATATTGAGCCTGTAGAGACTTTTTGGTCTCTTTAATAAATTACAACTTAGTAATAACTTGTAAATAATATTCCCTACAATAGTAATAATGTCTATATATTACAAAGCATATAACAAAATGCTACAAGTCCACAACATTAAAAGAAATCTTCCAACTTGTCCTCACTCTGTAGCTACTCTTTTCGATTTACCTATCTGGAATGACACGGGAACATACTAAAACAGTGAGAATTCCAAAGAATTCTCAACGAGAGTTTAAATTAATCCCAAGTAGTCTTATACAGGGCAATATATAAACCTTTCATTCTAAACTACATCTTAATCTTATTTTTGATTTGGTCTATACTTCTTCTGACCATCAAAATTACTAAACCATTTTATTAAATAAGTCTATTCATCCTATAATTAAGAGAAAGTTCTATAGATTTTATGTACCATTTTTCCATATTTTTCTGATGCTTGAGTTTTCTTGAATATAGCCTTAAAGTTGTCATCTTCTAAAATTTGTAGAAATTTTATTCTAGAGTTGTGTCACAAAATATGTTGATACTTAGTCAGCTAAGTGTATTCTATAATTTCATCAAGTTTCTACAAAATTTCTAAAGTTATTTGAGCATTTTTGGCCTAGGGGCATTTTGGTAATTATGCCATTCAACCTATGGGTATTTTGGTCATTTTCAAAAAAAATGTCGAAGGGCATTTTTGTAATTTTCATCTTAAGGGTTTTCTAGTAATTTCTACTTTAAGGAAAGAGTGATATACTCATTTTATATTTGTATTCTAATATAATCACATTTCCATAAATTAATTATAACTATTGAATATAATTTTTGAGGATGTTACACAATGCATTGACTAGGAAAGGTAACCAAGTCTTCGATTGCTGCAAGGTATTGTGAAAAGTGAAGCCATCTATCATCAACCTCCTCCGTGGATGGGGATGGAGAGCTTTGAAGTTAGGGAATTGACTAAACATGTCCAAATTGTCTTAACACCCTCTCTTGTTGGTGTCTAATTTTGTACAAACCCCATCTGATATACTCACAAAATAGAGAAATAATCTCAAATTCTCTGAACCCACGATGATCAGCGTATGGTGTCCAACAAATAACAACTGTCATCAACCTATCCAATCACTTACGATAGGTCGTCACTAGTAATGTCTTCCCACCATTCCAAAAACAGGCACATGGTTGACTCTCATGGTAGTCCTCATTTGCAATCATATTCCCAATACTAGGGAAATGTTCATAGATCCAACACTACAATACAAATACAAGAATGACAAATCATACATTAATAGTACATATTAATATTAGAAAAATAACAATGATAAATGTCAAGAGAAATTACTTGCAAGAGGGTGATATATCCTGCAAGATGTTTGTCGCAGTGTTGAGACGCATAATTGAGATTGTCATACATGTGAAGGAGTGCAACCGCTCCCTATGAAAGCCCTCCGGACTGCTATAAGTCATGAAATGCGTCCAAGAATATCACACCGATATGTGTGGCACTCTTATTAGAAAAGAGTGTGCAACCTACAAGATGCATCAAATATGTTCTAGCTGCTACAGTCCATTGCCTTGACTCACATTTGAGACGATAAATGTTTCGCAGCCAAGAAAGTTGAACATATGCCCCGTGGCATTGTTGTATCTCAGCCTCTACTTTTTCTGCAGTGACTTCAAGCAACTCAACTAATAATTGGACTGTCTCCTCTATATCTATTACATCATAGGTTTGGAAGGCACCTATAATTGGTAGATGCAATAACGATGCCACATCATCCAAGGTAATAGTCATATCTCCTATGGGCAGATAGAAACTGCTAGTTTCCTTGTGCCATCTCTCCACAAAAGCATACAGCAGTCCCCTATCTCCTGTCTCCACTGAGCATCCAATCAAAGGCCTAAAGCCCGTACCAGCTACTAAACCTTCAATTTCAAGTGCAAGCCTTCCAAATTTTTGCACCTTCCTTCCATGGGAAGCCAACTTCAACTCAGCACGTTCATGCAAATGATTATAATTAATTACGACAATTAAAATGATAAAAATATGTAAATAGAGAAATAATTAAAGACATTAGTACCTCTCATGCCTTCACTCGAGTTGTCACATGATCAGCATACAATGTCAACGTTGATGTATCTTGCAGCCCGCCTGGAAAACTCTCTAAATCAGCACATCCATCCTTCATAATTGGAATGTGAGGCTCCTCATGAGCTTCATTAGCAGGAACATCCTCAGGAACAACAGCACATGCCCATTGTTTCATACCGATGTTGTCGGCCTTCGACGCTGAGGGACTTCTTCTTCATTACCACTAACCTCTCTACTTAAGGCTTTGCCTACAACTCTGTCCAAAGTCCGACATAATCCTCTTGTTCTAACCATAATCTACAAATTTTCAAAATTCTTAGTCTAACACTTCAAATCAACCCAAAACTTCAACAAAGTTCAATTATAAATATTTACAATCATCAAAATAAGGGAAAAAAAAACTTAAAGAAAAAGTTGAACAAAAATGTGTGAAAGCAACTAGCCCCACAATGATATATATCATGACTAGATCTGTTAATATAAATATTTTTTTAATTTGTAGGTCCGTTGTGCCCATTCAATGTGAATACTATATATAATTACAATTACGAAATGATCAGATAAGAGAGACCAAAAAAGCACATAGCTAGTAACAAATTGATGTTATAGATGTGAAGCTCTGTGTTATCAAAAACTATAGTGAATGTGAAACATTGACCAGATTTTTTCATGAGTTATTGTGTTTTTTTGTTTTTTTAACATTTAGTGACCTTAGAATTCGACTCTTTTAATAATTATTTTTCGAATTTGTCCCCACTTTGATTAAATGTTGCAATTAAACTAAAGAAAAAGGTATTAACAAATAACAAACAATAAATTTAACAATAAAAACAAATAATTTTTATCCAACAAGCACATACAGATCAAATATTGTAAGAAGCACATACGGATTAACAACAAAAAGGTATTAAAAAATTATGAATTCAATTTAAAAAAAAAACACATACAGATTAACAATATGTATGAAGCTTACGGATTGACAATCTATATGAGCCATTGACAGTAAAAAAAATAATGCGAACTCAGTGGTGACTGCAACGAAGAGATGAACTCAGTGCAGTGGACAATTGCCAAGGCTTGAAGCCAAGAGGAGAAGACAACGCAACAAACAGGAACAAAGGGCGCAACCAAGAGGAACGAAGAGGAAGAGTTTGGTGAATGGGAACGAAGAGGAAGAGGCTGGTGAATGGTGCAAGGTTATTAGGTAAGGTTTTAAGTGAAGGGCAAAAATGGCTTTTCACTTTTTTTGGTGTATGAGATATTTGATAGGTATAGAAAGAAAAACCCAAACCTTGTGCTTGTATGAGAGCCCAACAAAGTCCAGAATGATAAATTTGGCATGGGTGTTTCTACCTACACACATTAAAATCAAGATGCACCTCCTTTACATTCTAGAAAACCCAATCTGGAATGTAAACTTTACATTTCGGATTGAGATTTCTTGCACCCCATAAAAGTCAAGGTGCACCTCCTTTACTTTCCGAACACATGGGATCCAGGAAGCTTTAGCCATTTGGCATTTTGAAGCCAAACTTATCACGATTAGCAAATGAAGTCCCGAATTGCCACGAAAAGTTGTGGGTACACGAAGTTCTATGATTCAAATCAAATAGTGACTTTTGGTCAGCAAATGACTTGGTCTCGTTAAAAGAAACTACCACATGCCAACGAAGACCAAATTAATGCTCTTGAAATCTTTTGAGGACAAAAATAGAGGTTTGGTTTGTTGAACATCTAAATAGCATGTACCACTAAAATTATCTCTCAACGTTAAATAAAACTAACAAGGTACCTGTGCATCACGGGTCTTTCCCGTTTTGACGCATATTTAAAATACACTTGTTTATAAAATTAAATATTTTCATAAAAACAAACATATTTAGCTAATTAAATTCTTCAAAATGTCAAAACAATTGAGAGTATTGAGAGAAAACGTAATTAGTTATAGTGTTGATCTCAAGTGGACAATTGATATTTCATTAGCATTTATGTAAAGATGTGTTGGTGTAGGTGTTTAGTATTATCTTCATCCCATGAGAATAAATATAATAACTAACTGGATTTTAATTCATTTTAATATTTTATTTTATTCATAGAAATCAAAAACAGTTAAAGGAGTTTAAATAACTCACATTTGCTCAACAATCAAACTAAATTGAACATTATAAGTTAATAACAAAATGACCTCACAAATTTAACGACAAGATTGATTTGTGACCTTTTTCACAATCATTGACTAAGTTTATATTTTCTATACTTCAAGAACCAATTTATCATCGCATTGCACTTATAGGATAAATTTCACTATTTAAAAAAATGTAAAACTGAAAAGAGAAAAGGAAAAACGTAAAAAGGAAAAAACATAAAAAAATTAAAAGAACCAGAAGAATTGAAAACAAAAAGAAAAAGAATTGGGTGGAGAAAAAAAAAAAGAAAGAAAAAGTTGAGAGGAAAACAAAAAAAATCACAAGTTAGCGGCTAAAATTTTGCTGTAAGGAGACACGTGTCCCCAGGTGTTGACATTTCTCAAAGAGTAGATTTGTGCAACAAGCTATTTCAAGTGAAAAAAAAGACTATCAAACAATGGGGATACACGAGTTCGCAATCTTTCATTCAAATTAATGACTAACATTTCTATTTCTGTGAACACCTAAATTCTAAGTGTACAACTAATGGTAAAGATTAAGTCACAAATTCCCACCAAAAAGGGGACCCTCCCAGCAACTAAATAAAGGGTGCAACTTACCCAGAGTGTCATACACTCATACTGCACATGTTGCGGGTTACCAAAGGTTTCCTATGTCTTCATCGTCTTGATTGCCTAAATAGTAGACGGCGGTCAATGTAAGCCTGCAAATAGTAAGTTGGTAGAAAAGTTGACCTTCAGGTTGAGGGAGTTAAAAATTTAGCCATGTAGAATGAAGCATGCAAGAATAAGCGTAGAATATTTCAGATACCCGAAGGGAAATTGTCCATTTTATTTTCCCAAGGGAAGGAAAATTTAAGAAAACACCATAAGAGCAAAAAGGAGGGAAAATATTCCAATTTTAAGTCAGGGCAAGTGAAAACATGTTTAAATTTCTTTGGCATAATATTGACTGGAGTGGTTTATAACAAAAAGATAACTAGATAGACACAGAAAACCCTAACTTATTTCTTGTGTCAAGGAAATTCTAAAAGTTAACAAATAGGAGGATACAATGGTCCCGATAATATTTGTAAAAACAGACAAATTTTTATTGTTTTGATTAATTATAAAAAGCTATCTCGCTTTCCAATATATTAGCAACATGCTTATAACCAAAATACATATAGGAATTACGAGAATTCAAGGTTCTCATCTCTTTTTCTTTTTTTTCTCCACAGATCAAGGGGAGGATCTACAGCAAAGGTGGATCCTGGGGGTAGTGCACAGGGAGACCCATGAAGGAGAGATGGAAAGGAGTTGGAAAAGAAAGGAGAACACATTGTGAGATTTCAACCTGCACACTGTCCTTACAAACCACAACTCTACCGAGCTATCTCAGGGACCAGAATTTTGAATTACAATAAAACATAAATGCATGTTTGTAGAGATCCATAACAAGAGCCCCAATTAGTGTCTGAGAAATAATTAATTACAGACTCCAAGGTAGGCCTAAGCAAAACAAACGGATTCATGTCCTATATAAACTATTAGGTTAACCATGGAGTACCATAGTAGTCAATAACGCTACTATGATATAGGCTTCAAACACCCATTTTAACCCCTGAATTTAGGATTTTTTTTGGGTAAAATTGTGATTTCTCCCCGATTTTCTAATGCATTTTTTGCTTCAGAAACATAATAGGATTTGAAACCCTTCTTCCTTAACCATTCCACAAAAGGTTACCTCTTTTTCAACCTTTGTTTTATAGGACTTCCTTTTTTCGGTGTTCTGTTCTTTCTTCTTCCTTTAAACTCCCCACCCACATTTTACTAATTTTTATCTAATTTATTTTGTTCTTTTTCTGTTAATCATACCATGATCTTTCAATTTTTTGACTTTGTTGTTGTTGCTCCTAGATTGATGGTAATTTTGTGCATAAATTGTGACTTATTATTTATCAAGAATTTCTTTATTTTTTTTCTTTTGCTGGAGTATTTAGTGTAGTATAAATTATTTTTTCTCAAATCCTCCTCCTATTTATAGGCAGCTACTGGTATAACATAAACCCACCCTGAATAGGCCTAACCTAATCAGTTGCCGGCCCATACCCTTTCTTTCAACATAACCTCTCGTATTACATTGACTACTAACCTAACTAACTAATTACAAACTTAACTAAAGAGGTGTTCGTTTTAAGGACAAAGGTATAATATGTACTCTCAGGAATCACATTCCTAAGAATATTATTCCAACAAACATTTTTTTTTATTATTTGGAGTGTACTTTTTTTATTCGGCCCCATGAACATGTTTGGTTGGCCTCAGGTAATGTCAGGAAAAAAAAAAACAAAAAATATTAAATTAAAAAATTAAAAATAAAGTGTACGAAGTGAAAGAATGGAGTGGGGCTAGGTAGTTATTGTAGAAAATAACTTACATTCCCATGGGAATATAAAGAAAACCACCTTCCATCATGGGAATAAGAAACACTATATTCCGGGGAATCAACAATTCCTTTTTGAATGATGGGATATTCCCATGAGAGAATGTGATATTCCCATGTTCACTTTCCCATGATTCCTTTTTGATACCTTGAAACAAACACAACCTAACTAACTGACCTATCATATTTCCTTTCATTTAAATTTCACTTATACTTTGATAGGATTCAGGAAGTTATAAAGTTAGAAACAGAGTATAATTAAAATTAGGTAGTTAGAGTAGAAAGGCAAGGGCTTAGGAAGGATAGAAGAGAAAGAGATTTAGATTTGTCAGCATTTGGGAACTGAGCATTAGCTCCATTGCATTAAGGGGAAACTGATAATTAAAAGAAAACCTTAGAGGAGAATTCTAAACTTTTCTTTATTGTCATTCAACATCCCTTCTCTTTATTTTTTTTCTTTTTGCATCTCTCGAAATTCTCACATTCTGTTTCTGGGTTTGTATTGGTCTAACCTACCATATCCACAATTCAGGGAGATGAAAAATTCACATTGAAGCCTTGGAGAAGACAACCAGTGAACAAAGAGTTCAGCTGCGATCCTTGGAAACAAATATAAAAAAGATCAAGATGTTGGATGGCATCAATGAGATTAAACTGATGCTGGGGAAGTGGAACATGGCCTCAAGATGGGAGACAAAGGAGACCAAGGCACGTCAGTCACACAATTAGGTGTCAGTGTCACTCCAAGGGAATAAAAATGTGGCGTAAAATGCAACAGACAATTTTAATTCTGAAGAACTGGGTATGGGGAAGATTCAATCAGAGGCAAGGTGGAACTACCCTGTTTTTTTATGGAAAAATTCACTTGGTTAGATAGCAAAACCAGCAGAGAAGGTACAATTAGCCTTCATCAGCTAGGACAGAAAAATGGTTCTCTGGTTTCAGTTTCTTAGAATTTGGGCCCATGACCTAACTCAACCCCACAAAAGTGGCTTATAAGATGAAGATTGGCTAAGATTTATAAGGTCTACATTGGCCATATTTCTAGTCAATGTGAGATCTCGACACATCCTCTCATGCCCATGACTGGACATCTAGAGCATGAACAAATGCATGTGGCTCAATAACAACACCTCCTTACACCTAGGAATAGAGATCTAGAACATAAAAAAATACAGGTTGCCCAATAAAGAATCTAGGATAAGCTTTGATACCATCTTAGAACTTGGGTTAGGGTCTAACTCAATCTCAGAAAACCAGCTTGTAAGGTGAGAACCATCTAAGTCCTATAGGGACTACATAAGTCATATCTCTAGTTATTGTGAGATCTTAACCCAGTTCTTTCACATGAAGCCAAGACTTCTCCCAAAATTTCTTAGAAGCAGCTAACAGTGATTTGAGGAGTGTATTTTATGATCAATGCATGAGTGATAATCCACCTTGAGGCAAAAGGGTTTGTGGAGGATTATATTAAAAAATTGAAGTGTTGGTGGCACAAATGGCTGAGGTGGCCAAAGTTTAGCTTCTGGATTACTTCTTGAGAGGTCCGACTATCCGAGACAAGATCCGAAGAAAGTGACTGAAGTCAACAATCTGGCCAAGGGCATCAAGGAGGAGCTGTGGGGCAACAAAGTATCACCTTGGTGGATGAGGAGCTGTCGGTCACATCACCAATCTCAAGGCCTGGACTCAAGCTAACAGAATTCTAAAGAGAGAATATTTGAGAGAAAAGAAAAGCTTAGAAAAGAGAAGATGATAATATTATTGGCCAACTGAATTGAGGATTACAGTTTTGATTATGCTGAGCAAAAAAAAAAAGTTTTGATTATATAGGCTAGAAGTTAGTTATGACAGATGTCATTAACTAACTCTAACTAACTCAGCCAACTAACATACTAATATTAACTAGAGAAAACTCCCCAAAAGTGAGTTGAATAACTACAACTCTATTACAATTCTCTAACACATGCTTATGGCATCTATTAGAAAAGGAAATCATCACCAAAAAGTGATCCATTCATTCTCACAAACCTAATGGATCCAATCATCCAACCAATTTAGATCAAGGATAGTTGTCAAACGGCAATAAAAGTACAATGGGCCCAAACAACTCATCAGGGAGGAGTTTCCCCGTAGGGTATGGGCCCCCCCAACACAACGAGCATCTGGTAGTTCATTTCTGTTGGAAACAGGGGAACAAAGCAGCTTCCATATCAGGAATATGCTTGACACAAGAAAGGTCAGTATTTACACTGTGGCCAACGGTCTATTCTTATGAACCAATGCCCAGAAAAGAGCTTGTAGGTGACAATTCTAGCAGGGGGTGAATAGTTGGATGATGATGGAGAAGCTATCAAGTGGGATGAGACATTGAGGGGAAGACATATAGCTGGAATTCACTACACGGGCATTATTCTTTCTCTTTCTTTATTTTCTATTTGTGTGTCTCTCTCTAAATTCTCATATTTTGTTTCTTGGTTCATGACATGGAAATTGGTTGTTCTTCAATGAGAATCAAATACACAACAATAAAAATGAAGTAGAATGATGCTCTTCCAACTGGGAAAAGCCATTTTATTAGGTAGAAAAGAGGCAAGAACAAACCAGGATATGATAACTTATTCTCCAAAACATAAAACTACAAGTGGAATGATGCCAATCATCAAAAAAGGATGGCACTCCCATAAAATAGAAGTATGATCTTTTCAATTTAATCAGATAAAAAGAATTTGGTGAACCAGAATTGTAGAAGTCATTTTTCTAAAAGCAAGTAAATAATTAATAATATCTCAAATAATTATTTTAAAAGAATAAGATTATATTAATATGCAACAAATTCATAATCCTTTTTTTCTTCTTAAAAGAAGCAAATCTTTTTAACTTGCATAAATTACATTTGGTATGTTCTATATTTTTCAAATTTCGATTTTGGAGGACAAAATACTTTGAAGATTTATTTAGGTCACATAATACATGTAGACAAGGAACCCAAGCATTCTCATATGTGTAAGCTTATGTGTATGTATGACACAAAAACAATTACAATTTCAAAAGTAAACATCAATGAATCAAGGTCACTTGACAAAAATTCACTCATTTAAATCAATATTGGAGACCAAAAGAATTAAAGAGGAAAAAAAATATTGGAGAGGGGCTTGTCAAGAAATTGTAATTAAAGGATTCTAAGTGTCTCTAAAAGACAAAAACCATGGGATCTGAAATGGTTAATTTCCTAATGAGATAAATACTAATCTACTAAAGAACAGTATAGATTGCATGTTTCGGGAGGATTACAAAATTTTCCTAGAACCCTAGAGGATTCGACCGAATGTCTAATTCTTCAAACTTGGAATTGTAGAATATTACTCTTCCTGCAGCAAGAATCCTAATGGTAGGCCTTAATTAGAAAAAAGAAATAGATAAAATGTTAAGCAATAAGACCATGCAAGTTTAAAGCACAGTAGATAAGCTGTTCTATTGTAAGGGTGTGACAAACCTGAAGATAGTAACAATGAGAACCGTTAAGTACAAAGCAAGTTTGGCTATCCGATATTTCTTCTCAGCATTAAGTACCCTAAACACTTCAGTAACATCAATAAGATGCTCTCTTTTCACATACCTGAAACATGGAAATGAAATAATCATGATAAAATAACATAAAACAGGTTTAAATGACAAGAGCCCTAAATGAAAGTATGAAACAAGTACAAACATAAACTCAATATACTCAAAAATATTGTTATTGACACTTGACATTTCCTATCCAATATGTATACCACCCCCAAAATAATTCAACATTTGGATATACAAGTTGTAAAACTTTTAAACATGAAAGTAACCCAGTCATGTGGCATGGATCATGGCATCACGCATTCGTTTCACTTTACAAAACCAATAAACAAGGTTAACAAACTAATAGCAACATATTTCACTTACACAACTATTAAGGTTAACAAATTAATAGCTCAAGAACATAAACTAGAAAACTATAATGCCAAAAAATAAAAATAAACCTCAAAGCCAAACAGAGAGTTTAAAGAATTCCATCTTATTTGTCTGAAGTATCCGGCAGTTAATAAGGATAAAAAAGAATCAGACTAAATGCAGTTTCAATAAAAACCTCCATATCCAAACAGTATAATGAAAGATTAAGAAATAATTTCATGTTGATTGCCAGCCTACAGTAGGAATACAATATTCAATGTATTTGTGTCTTTCTCAATCTCTTTGGTGAGTGAAAGAATTTTGATAATAAACAGCTAAAATATCTAAGTATTGAAAAATGTTTACAATGGTTTTATGCCTTTATGTTAGGATACTGGGTTTAGGCCGAACACAGATTAGTTAAAATTGCTGATGTGGAGCCAGTTGGTTACACAAGAAGCATTTGCCCCAATTAAAAATTATGCAACTTAAAATAAATAAATAAACAACTCAAGAAAAGTTGCTTTAGTACTTTTTCAGAAGTTTAAAATAATAGTTTCCAAAAAGAAGAAAAAAAACTTCATTATGAAATGAAATCTTTTGTTTAAGAAGAATCTACTACAGGTTTCCAGTGTTATCAAATGGCAGATGGCAGAAGGCCAAAATTCCACCATATAAACATGCTTGCACCTTATGGCACTGCCACAGCGGACCTCCCTTTACAAATTGCCTATGGCGGTTGGCCAAAAATCTGCCACACCATTCCACCATGGCGAGGACATAGCAGCTATTTAACAACACTGCGGGTTTCTAAAGGTAAAGGCAAGAGAGTTGAACCAAGGGAATCTCATTAAGGATGATGAGGAGATAAAATCTAGTCAGAAAACAAGAAATCAAGAAAAGGTGAAAGAGTTATTTTACAAGCTATTTAAAGAACACAACATTATATTGTACTCTGGTAGGCTAAACACTAGAGAGGAGGACCAAAATTATAACTTCTATCATAGAACTTGGAAATCTGAGGTAAAAGAAGCATTGAAGAGGATGGATAATGGCATAGCAATTGGACTGGGTAATATATCTATTGAGATATGGAAGGGCCTAGGAAAAAAAAAACATATGATGATTGACTGATTGACAAAGTTGTTAAATACAATTATGACTTGGGAGGTCTGAGATCATGTTGGATGAGGGGAGAAGTACTTTTCCCAATCTATAAGAACAAGGGTGACATTCAAAGGCTTAAATTGTTAGGGGATTATGCTCATGACTTATGTGCCATTCTACAAAGATAAGCACAATGGGTCACAAGTAATGTGAGAACTCTTGGTGAGGCCAAAAAAGACTATCCTCTAACTTTGTGAGCCTTTATTAGCATTTATTTGTTTTCTTGTTTATACGGAAACATCTCTTAGTTGTATAATAACATATCCAGATTGATGAGAAAGGTATTAAGATTTCAAAAGAATCATTTGCAAACTCAAATGTTGACTAGTAAATTAAAAAGCCAAATAACTAAATAATAAACACCACTGTAGCCAAACATAGAGTTTAAAAGGGGGACAGATATATTATCAGAGTAATGCAGTTTCAATCAAAACCTTCAGATTCAAAAAGTAAATAGAGCAAAATTCCATTCACACAAAAGTCAGAATAAACGCACAACTATTTTCACATCACATCATACAACTACAATTATTCCCCAAGCAAATTAGACCTGTACATGCATGATGCATCTATGTAGATAACAAAAAAAAAAAAAAATGTCAAAATGTAAACAGAAAAGTTCTCCAAAGGGTGCTTGGTTTTCAGTTCAAATACAAAAGTAAAACTCTTATGCCAGATAAACTTTTCTATAAGCACTTATAAAAGAAAAATAAAATAAATTGAGCTTCTTTGTGAGTTAAAATCAACTGATGCACTTTAACTTTTATAAAAGTTCTCTCATCTAACTTCTTCAAAAGTTGAAGCAACAGAGTTGATTCTAACTTATCAAACAAGTTCAATTCATTTTACCTTTTTCTTTTTTGTAGCCATAACATTATTATTATTAGCACACAGACAGCATCTACAGCAAGAGCTATCTCACCCAAATAAGTGAGATAACCCACCAAACACAATGCCATTAAAAAAAACAAAAAATAAGTAACTTACAGCCTTAGATGATAGCAAGTAACAGGAACAGTGAGCAAAAACATGAACCAGTGGCCAGTGAAGAGGCATAGGGCACACAGCGCTCCCTGCCCAACGTACTCCGGGAGGACGAAGTAGTTAATCCGCGACGCCGCGTCGAACGGGTTGATGTAATCAGATTCCAAATCCGACAGGATCAAAACCTTAAACCCACAACAACAACAACAACAACAAAATCACAATAATTAAGAAATAGTCGTATTGAGAAAAAAAAAAAAAAAACAAGAGTGAAAAGTAAAAGGGAAATGGAATAGAAGAAGACCTGGTAGAAAGTGGAGGCGATAAGGGCAATGTTGGCAGGGAAACAAATGACGAGCCAGAAGAGGAGATTCCAACCCATTTACTGAGTGAGAAAAGAGGGAGAGGAGCAATGTAGAGTTTTGTGAAGGTAAGTTGGAAACCGAACTGAACCGATTTGAAATTTCAAAAAGTGGGGATTATGTTGTGAGAGTGACGAGTTCGGAAAAGAGTGTGGGCGAGTTGGAGTGCATGAAACTTTTCACGGATTCTTTGTTCGCCTCCTCGCCTGTTGAAAAAGTGAGAGTAAAGTTGCTTGCGTTCACCCTTCCACATTCCTGCATATGTAACCGTGATTTTGAAAAAATAAAAAGAGGTTAAAAAAACGTTGTAGGATCTAGAAAGGGAGCAACACGACTCGATTTTTGGAGAGATTAACGCAGAGTTAATTGAAGGGTTGATTGAATGACTCTTTTGGATACCGAATTTTAAATGAAGAAAGTATTTTATTAGAAAATTTTAAAAAAATAATCTAAGATTTATTTTTTTTGGATATTTTTATACGAAACATTTAAATTTTAAAAATTTTAAATAACTAAAAATGTAAAATTTTAATTTTAGTCTATAATGTGAAAAATTGAAATTATTTTCTTCTATATATGCACTACTATATGTTATGTTATTGTTTCATTCCGCAACTCGTATGTAAGGCAGTCTAGTTTATATGATAGAGGATTTGTCAGTATCATCCGACAACACCGGAAGAAATTTAATTTATTTATCTAAACACAAAATTTTGAAAATAAAGAAATTTAATTTATTTATCCAAATACAAAATTTTGAAAATGAAAGAATTTGAGAAATTAAAATGCATTAATTAAAATTCTTGAGTTTTTAAAATTTCTTTTTTGGATAAACCAATTTAAATTCCTTGAATTTCAAATTTCTTATTTGGATAAAACAATTTAAATTTCTTATATTTTGAATTCTTTGTTTGAATTAAATAATTCCATTATATTTTTTTTATCCAATTATATTTTAAAAATATAAATGGTCATATAAATAACAACAAATGAAAAGAAAAGAAAACTTTCATGATACAAGAAGAAGCGGTGCAGCATATAAGAGAAGGTTGAATCAGCCGTGAGCGGGGATGGGCGGCACGATCGGGAGGAAGGACTACGACGGCAGCGCAAAGGATGGAGAGGAACCCAACGGGTGTAACGCCTCAATTTTTTTCATCCTATTATTTATCACTTTTAATGAAAATTCTTTTCTTCTTGCTTAAAATAATCAATACGGAAGTTACTAACCATCAATATCATAAAAAGTTCTTCGTCACCGATTGTTATTTCTAAATCTGACATAATATAAAGTATAATACAGACCAATATTATAAAGTATAATACAAAGCAAGATCAGTCCTATCACATATTACAGATCACCAAAATGTTTCGTTACAAATAACATCTTCAACTAAGCATCCTTCACAAAGTCCTCAGACATCATCCTACCAATCCTTCTTTTACTGTTCATCTGCTCGCCCAAATAGATTGAGGTCATAGCAGGTGTCAACCACAGACACAAAATATAGGGTAAGTTTATGATAAACATAATTTAAGTAACAGAATATATTAAATATGCAGGTGTTCATCTCAAGATGCATGATTCTTTCTTAACATGATGCATGATTCTCTTTTATCTTTTATCTTTTGGTATCAATAGTCAAGATAGCCACATCCCAGTGGCACAGAACTTATCCGATTAGTCAGGATACTGCGTGTTGCAATAGGAAGGTCACCCACACGTCATGTGATCATCATGGGTGGCGTGGTCTTCACTGCCAATAACCCCCCAGCTCAGACTCCTTTTGTCTGAACGCACGGACTCAGTTTAGCTATCTGACACACCTCCTCTTGAGGCAAATAACGCGGACTAACCCCCGCAGGGCATATGCATATGAGACATATAAGACTAATTCACTTTAATTCTTTATCATCTCATATTTATTTTAAACATCGGTCTTCAAATTCTATCTCACATACTTTACTCAAAAATTCAACAGAATTTAAGTATAGAATTCAGCTTGTATAGAAAAATCATGGAAACACATGAAATTCATAAGGATTCATGGAACACTAAGCAACACATGTATTTCATAGAAACACTCAACAACACATGAACTTCAAACATCTATTTGAACAGAACACACTCAAACTATCTTTATTTCTTTGAAATAATTCATCAAACACATGGTGTGCAAGCTTTATTTTCCATAGAAATAAATAAGATTCTATAAATACTTAAACTATATTTAGCATAAACCTCCCTATACATACCTTGTTTTTCTTCTTTTAAAAAGCTTGTCAAACTTTCTCTAACTTCTCCTAGCTTTCACGTGATGCTTCACTATGGTGGGGTTTACTTTCTAACTTGATTTAGGCTTAATGAAAGGATGGGAGGGATATGGAAGGGAGAGTTACACGTGAATTTGGTAGAGAGAATGGTTTGAAAGTGATGTGCATTGTAGGTCCCCCCCCCCTTTATATAGTGTTTAGGAAATAATTTAATATTCAAGGACATTTTTGCCCTTCCTAACTAAATGACCTTT
>PYAF01001353.1:157129-216362 GCA_007407185.1 Glycine tomentella | reverse complement strand
TAACTTAATTACTTCTTGTTCCATTGAATTGTAACTAAGTTAAATGATGACTTTTTACTTTTTAAGAAAAATCTTCTTAAGCTTAACCTACACCATACAAGTGTCTTAACACTTGTTTCCATCACATGGCTCCCTTTACAAGTGGCTATTCATGAAGATTCTTGCCTCTTCCACACTCTTCATTCACGTGGATTTGCAAGCCTAAGGGGAAGGAAGGCAATTTTTCTTCCTTTTAAGCCATTACATGTCATTTTTGGTGTTAAGGAAAAATCTACTTCCATTTATGATTTCCACATGGTATTTTCTTGTAGGAAGTTAATTTTAATTTAAATTCTTTCTCCTAAAAATCATATGAAATAATAGAACTCTAGATATCTTCAAAAATTGGCTTCAATGATAGTTTAAAATTTCTGACAAGTGATCTATACCGAATGATACACATCCTTGCCTACAAGATTGTTCTTATTTTAATTTTGATTGGTCTGTATTATTCTTGATCATCAAAATTATTAAACCATTTTATTAAATAGATCTATACTTCTTACAATTTAGAGAAAATTCTCTAGATTCTATTTATCATTTTTCCATATTTTTCTAATATTTGAATTCTTCTAAATAAAACTTCAAAGTTCTCACTTTGTAAAATTCATAAAAATTTTATCTTAAAGTTTCTTGTCACAAACTATTTGGATATCCTGTCAGCTAAGAGTACTTTATCCTTTTATCAGGTTCCCACAAAGCCTCTAAAGGTATCTGGTCATTTTCGGCCCGAAGGGTATTATGGTAATTTCACCATTCACCCTAGGGACATAATCATCATTTCTAAAAATGTTCAAGGGTATTTTTGTAATTGTCATCCTAAGGGTATTCTTGTAATTTCTATTTTATAGGAAGGATGATATGGTCATTATTCTTCCTATATTTTTGTAATATTGCTAACTAATATTTCACACAAAATCATCTAATCAAATATTACAAATCTTTAGTATTGGCTTGAATAATTGCATAAAATAATTCATTCAACACATATTTTTAATCATGAAAATATTGGGATGTTACAGCGGGCTGGGACGTGTCACCCTTGTCGAGGAAGAGAGGATGGCATTCGCAGAGATGAGGGCGAAGGTGGAGACGAGGAGGGAGCCGAGCAAAGTGAGGAACAAAAGGATGAAGGTGGTGGCGAGGAGGAGGGAAAGTGTCTCGAAGTCAGAGAAGGTGCGGCCAAAGAGTTGAAGGGGGTGGTCATTGGGGCGAAGGAGGTAGAGGAAGAGCCACGAGGTGAGGAGGCCGAGGAGAAGGACAAGGTTGAAGGAAATGAAACTATGAAAGGATGGAACAAGGAAATGAAATAGATCGAGAGGAGTGAGCAGCGTACGTAAAGAGGAGAGACTGGGAGAGGATTTAGAATTTCTTCATTTTTGAAAGAATTTAAAATTCTAAGTTTATAGTTAAAGAAAATTACATTTTAAAATGCCAAAATTTAAATTTTTTTCTAAATGAGCATTCAAACAGATTATTTAAGGGGGAGAATTTTAAATCCTCTGGATAATTACTTTCCCCATTTTAAATTCCCTGTAATTTTAAAATGGATTTTTAAAATTCCATGTTTGGATAAACCAATTTAAATTCCTTGAATTTCAAATTTCTTGTTTAGAAAAACAATTCAAATTTCTTATATTTTGAATTCTTTGTTTGAATTAAATAATTTCATTTTATTATATTTCATTTTTTATTTTTCTCCAATTATATTTTAAAAATTCCTCTCTCCAGCAACGCTCTCATCGCCTCCATGCGCCCCTTAAAACACACCCTGTCCACCGTCGTGCACCCGTGCTGATCCCTCCTATCCACCGTTGTGCCTCCCTCTATCAGCCTTTGGATGCTCCTCACCTCCCCCTTCCTCGCCACCACGCAAAACTCATCCCCTAGCAACAACGCATTGAACATGCGTGGGTGCCCGTTCTCTCTGTCTTTGCCTTGTGAGATAAGAGAAGCTCAATGATTAGTTCTTCTCTAGAGGCACACTCTTATTCCAGCGGAGTCTCGTCAGTGCGGTTTTTTGATTCCACATCAGCGTTGAATTCCCAGAGGAGCTGCACGAGGTCGAGTCTGCTTTTGGAGATCGCCACGTAGAGAAGCGTGTCTCCATTTTGGTCAGCAGAGTCAAGGGATTTCCACGTGTGTTCACTGAGCTTTAACACTTCTCAGATTTCGTCAATGAACCTGTCGTGGACTAACTGGGCAAGGATCAATGAGCCCACAAGATGATCTTGATGTCGTTGTCGATGAAAACTTGTTTCTTCTTTGCGGTGAACCAATTAGAGGGTACAAATTCAAACATGGAGGAAGGTTCTTTCACGGAGACGCTGGGAACAACAACGCTGTGGAGGAATTTTAGAATTCCTACATTTTAGAGGAAATTTAGAATTCTAGACTTTTAGTTTAAAAAAATTCCATTTAAAATGCTAAAAATTTAAACTTCTTCTAAATGAGTATCCAAACAGATTATTAATGGGGAAGAATTTTAAATCTTCTGAATAATTACTTTTCTCATTTTAATTCCCTCATCCAAACAGACTCTAATTCCATTCAACATCTCTTTCTGTATGTTACTTTTAGGGCTTAATATTCGATTTGGTCTCTTAGTTTATTTTAAGTGCTCAATTTTATTTTCTAATTTTACTCAATTTGGTCATTTCTGTCAAAATGAATACATGTCTATTAGGTGATGAATCTCGACAGTTATCAATTACCAATAGTGATTGTTTCAAATCACAATTATATGTTTTATTATTTTTAAATCAAGAAAATAAAATAAATATAATTTTAAAACTAGTGAACAACCCTGATCGAGGTCGTACTCGGCCAAATTAATTCAGTTTTAAATGTAGTACTAGGAAGTGACTCCTCGGTCGTCTCTCAAGGATCTCAATTGTCTGCGTTAGGGATTGAAAACGTGTATTTGGGGGGGGGGGGTTTGGCAGAATGCGAAAATCTAATTCAAAACAGAAATTAACAACTAATTGCAGTGATTAAAAACGAGTCAGACCCTTAGAACAGATTGCGCCTCTAATATTCTTGGTTCACGAAAGATAATCTGTTCTACTTAATCCTTATCAGTCCAGATTAATCAACTAAGCGAAGATTAACCTAAAACTTCATTACACGAATTAAGCAAACGTGAACCTCGTTGGGGCAAGCTCTCAGGATTAAGCAAACTGAGATTACTGAATCAATCAATATTAGAATCATTAAGCATGACCCTAATTCGAAAAATACAGAACAGAAACCCTAACAAGGAAGAACCAAGCAGAAACAAAATTCAAAAACAGAGAACCTCCATTAAAGGGTTGCAATCTGTCCTAGGGTCCAACCCTAGGTTTAGCCTTCCATTAATTCGAAATTAACAACAGAAACGTAAATTGAAACGAAATTGAACATTAAACGAATTCAAATGCAAAAACAAAATTAAACAGAACAAAAACGAAAACCTAAAACGAAATAGCAGAAACTGAAGGCAGAAAGCGAAAACGAAATTAGAAGATGAAGCAGAAAACGAAAATAACACTGAAATTGAAACGCAAACGTATTCTGAACAGAAAACCCAAACAGGAAACGGAAACCCTAAAAATAGAGAAAACTGCAGAAAACGAAAATTACTAAAACCCTAAAGGAAAACTGAACGAAAAATAATGTTGGCTGGTGCCTCTGCATGGGCACAGTTTCCCAAATATATAGAGTGACTGACCTAAACGAAAATGGGCTTTTCCTAACAATTTTGGCCCAAAAATGAAAATAAAATAAAACGGAAATAAAATGCTCTGAAAATAATGCTGACACGGCATCCTAATCTTCAAGTCCATGAATTAATTCCAAGCCCAATTAATTATTAAACTGCCCTGAAAAATCAAATTGGAATAATTAAACTTAAAATAATCCAAATTAATTAAAATCTGAATTATCGGTCCAATTAAATCCTATATGAGAAATAGTGCAAATGTTTGAACGATTAAACACAATTCAGGGATTAAAATGAGTACAGAAAGATGAGTAAATAGTGATAAATAGTGACTCATCAAAACCCTCATTGTCAACCACCTTACAGACCCTGTAGACCTTATATAGCAACTACGTCACGAGGACCACTTTGAGCATGGTTTCAAACAATGTTGTCGTGAAATTTGGAAAAAATATAATCATTACCTTCCTTTCCACTTTCTCATCAATGATAGCCTCCACTAAATTAAGATCCAACTAGTCAAGCTTCACCCACTCATCAAGCCTCCTATTAACTGCAAAAAAAAAAGAGTAACAATATAACTACGCAACCCTTGAAACCAAAACCCTACCCTAGTTGTTCACTACTTCATTCAAATTGAGGGAGACAACAAAGATTCGAAGGATGAGGGGTCCTTACACTTGGTGTAATAGACATAATACCCGTAATCATTGGGGATAGCATTGGGAACTTTGTGGCATTTGATGACTTTGACGGGGTGGTACTTATTGTCCCTCCACCAGCACATGACAAGCGTGCCAACCTCCAACGGGTTGGACTCTGATGACGCCTCTGCGTCGTTGACTGAGGGAGATTTTATGTTGCATACTCAAAAAACAAAAAGGACCCAATTGTATACTCAAAACTAAGGGACCTAATTGAGCACTTAAAATAAACTAAGGGACCAACTTGAGTATTAAGCCTACTTTTAGAGTGAAATTGTCCATATGTTGGACGCTAACCGTTATGAAGCACATGTAATGTACAAAGTTGCCATTGGACAATGTGTCCTTTAGACGCTAGTTCAATATGAGCTTAACACTTAGACAATTAATCATTCCTTTATAAAGTTTATTCCAAGCTTGTTCGTAACTTTTGTAATCACAAGAGTATAGGAATGTCACTTTCATATATACTATAATCTTCAAGTTGATGCTTGATCCAAAGCAATTGAGAACAACTTGCAACTAAGATATACTATGCTTTTTTCTTTCACTAGTTCTTTTCTTTCAATTCTATCTACAACATAATAAATGTAACACCCCGGACGTGTTATCATTAATAATATCATAAGCGCGCTATCAGCGTTAACTAAACACAGTGCGGAAGCGATAGGATCGTTTTTCTTGATTACATTATGCATGGAATATAAAAACTCAACACAAAGCATCATAAACAAGCCCCTGTGGATCCAGTTAACTCAAACGTAAAACAACATAGGCAGAGAACATACAAGTCTAAACAGAGATAATTAGGAGGAAACATAACCCATATACATTACATAAACTGTACATATACATATACAACTCTTAGTTCTACCACATATGTGATTATACATCAATATATGTACAGTACATTGGGTGTACACTAACACCCTATCCCCTATACAGGGTACAAGACAGAGATCAAAACTAAGAACTCTTCTAGTCTTCATCTGCAGCCCATGACCACTCCAGCATACTCAGCACGGGCCTCCTGCCCTGTGGTTGCTCCTCTCCTCTAGAAGCACCTGCAAACCACAACCCACAACAGGGGTGAGATAAACATCTCAGTAAGCTTAGGGTCCTGGGAGATCCTGCCTTACCCTAGTTCACCCCCAAGCACACACACATAAACAGAGACAGAACAAAGCCTAGGACATCATCCTGGCTATCACACATATTCCCCAACTCTCTGGGTACTAACTGGATGCTATCAGCATCAGAGGCATCCCACCTCACACTGGCTCTCAAGCCATCCCAGACTCATCTCACAGAGTCAAGCCATAACCATGGCATCTCAACTCATACTGGCTCTTACAGCCGTCTCATAGATATCTCACAGAGGTACCATATCTTAAGTGTCAACCACTGGACACTTCTCATACCAGAGAGGCACCGCCTCCTAAACCATGTAAACCATGCCTGAGGACTCTCACTCAGGACTTTACTCATCTAAGAGGCTCTAGGCTCTCATCCCCTCGGGAAGCCCTCTCTTAGAGATACAACATATCTGTCTGTTGCCTGGCCTCTCCAAGACTTTCATATCACATGCCTGGGCAAGAACATCCATATAGGGCAATCACCTCCAGGACTTTCACAGCACATGCTTGAGAGAGATCATCTCACAACGGAGGCACTCCATCCCTCAGGACTTTCCACTGCCTGGGAGAGACTATCCACACCGGGAGCTCTCAATCCCTCAGACTATCAAACCGCCACCTGAGAGAGACTATCCACATAGGGAGCTCTCAATCCCTCAGGGGTCTCAACCACTGCCTGAGAGAGACTATCCACACAAGGAGCTCTCAATCCCTCAGGACTTTCACATACACTGGCCTGGGAAAGAATCTCCTTTATAGGGCAATCACATCCAGGACTTTTCAACATCACTACCTAAGGAGGAACATCCATACAGGGCAATCCATCCTTAGGACTTTAGGCGGAGAGCAGTGGCACCTCCCAAGGAATCTCAGCTATTCCAGGGAGTCTTCAAACTCTTCCTCTGGCTAGGGAACCTTAGCTAGCCCGATACTATGCCAGTATCCTATAGATTCCAGTATTGACCATCTCATGGTCTTTATCACATCTCAGAACACCCTCACAGTGTTCATGAATCCAGAGGCCCAAGGCCCCACACCTGAAGCCACAGGTGCCAACTCCCTCACACCATCTCGGTGTCTATCCTAGGGTTCATCCATTTCAGCCCAGCACACACTAGGCCATCATACAGTCATATATCTGGAACGGTCTGAGTATCACTCCAAGTACCGTTCATCTAGCCCCTCAGGCTTCAATCACATAATTATCAAAATAGGCCACACTGGCCTTTCATTCCATAGTATGCACCATATATATATTAACCATGGCATGCAGTCATCACCCACTTGGGTGGCAAACAAGAGGAAGGGCTAATCCCCAGAACGATGAGCTTACCTGACAAGCTTTGCCTCACAGCTCCGCTCTTTGAATGACGGTCTGTTCCTCTGACACCTTGTGTCAAGCCCTATCAAGGCAACCAATAACATATTACAAACCATTCAAGCACATAAGCAAACATAAGCTCATCAGACAGCCCTCAACTGTCTTAGAGAAAGGAACCTCAGTCCCTTCTATCAACCCAGGTCATCTACCTAAGGTTCCTCAGGCTCATCCTCTACAAGCCTTTCCATAGACCCTCAGTGGTCTATCTCAGATCAAACATGGCCTCAGAGTCCCTCTAGACTCAACCCAAGCCATTCCCAATGCGCATCACAGCTCACACCACCCAATAACTCAGGGTGTCCATAGGACTTGAACAGTCTAATCACTAGACACCGTTCCCATGGCCTCACAGGCACCACAAGCCCATCATTTTGACTCTTGCATGTCTCAATATCAAGTGACTCAGTCCAAGTCACACATGCATATCCTAGAGCCAAAACCAACGTTCATCAAATCACAAACTGAAAGCTAATCCTTCCTCCTCTCATCATTCTAAACACATCTCTCAACTGGACCCAGAGCTAATTCTAGCTCTATCACAAATGGGTCACTATTCACCCAAAACCCCAATCCCAAATCAACGGGGAAACTCGAGTTTCTTACCTCAATGGCGACACAAAGGACCCCTGGGACACTCCTCCAAGCTTGGGTGTCCGTGGGTAGCAGCTGTTCCTCGCCAATCTCGAGTTTTCTTCACTTCTCTTGAAAATGGGGTTTCTCAAAACATGGGGTTTTGGTGAAATGGAGGAAGGATTCAAGCTCTCTCAAGGTTTCTAGGAGGTTTGGTGGGCTTTGGAAGTGATTAGGGTCACAAGGCAAGGTTATGGGAGCTTGGGAAGCTCTCCCATGGAGGTCTGAGCGCTGGGGAAGAAGGAGAAAGGTTTTCTCCTCTGCAAAACACGATTTCCCCTTTTATACTGGCTCTGCCCGAGGTCAGGCGCGATCCGCGTCAGATCCTGCGCTATCCACGCCAACTGCACCGACCTCGTGGCGCCATCAGCGCCACCTCCACGCTACCAGCGTGAACCTACCGAACCTATGGCGCGATCCGCGCCACACCCCGCGCGATCAGCGCCACTTCCAAACCCAGTTGGCGCCCCTAGCGCCAACTCTGGCACTCCAAGCGTGAACCTCCAGAGAACCTGGCGCTACCAGCGTCGGCCTGGCGCCCCTGGCGCCATCTTCCAATGGTCTGGCTCCATCCGCGCCAACCCTGGCACTAACTGCGCCACACCCTTTACAGGGTTTTCTAACAAATGGACCTGGCGCTAACCGCGCGGCTCCTCGCGCCACCCGCGCCAGATCTCAGGGTCCTTACAATAAACATCACAGTAATCAACTAATCTGAAATCTTTCTTCTTTTTGAAACACAGACCAAGATTTTTTGTATCAATGAGATATCTAAAAATTCTTTTCATAGCAATTAAATGTAATTCCCTTATATCCTTTTGGAATATGGCACATAAGCATACACTAAGCATGATGTCATGTCTAGACGTTGTGAGGCATAGGAGTGATCATATCATTTCGTATATGGTGTTGTTGACCTTCTTTGATTCTTTGTCGGTCCAAGTATTGTTGTTAGATGCATTAGTGTCTTCATTTCTTTAGCATTATCCAACCTTCCAAACATACTTTTTTCTCTCAAAGACGGTAGTTTTTCAAAAACAATTTTCACAAGAAACTCAGAAAACACAATATGTAAAAGATAATTCAATGTTGAAAATAATAGTTTCATCGAAAACTAAATTTTAATAGATATCGTCCAATATCTTAAAACAGTTTTCATAAATAGGTTTTGCAAAAGACTAATGTGTCAAAGGTGTGTAAGAGAGAACACAAAAGAAAAACAAGTATAAGATAAAATAAATAGTATAAACACTTGTTTTATACTACTTACACTAAAGTATTCTTTGTCACTAAGTCACTCCTGACTTTCCAAACAACAATTTGAATGAATACAAAAATTCTACTCTCAAGCAGTGAATAAACAATTAAGCATAAATTACAAAAGAACTTTTCTAAGAAAAGAATAACTCTTTAAGCACAAATATATAAACCATCCAACAATTTCAACAAAGTTTCAACACTTAGGAAAATTTCATAATGCTTCGTTGTTAATTGCATTGCCTTGATTCTCTATTTATAGGCTAAAAAAATATTTGTTTTGGGATCAATGCCTCTCAAAAGTTTTTTGTTATCACACAATTGTCAATTCTTGCGACGTGACAGCTTGGGGAAGAGAGAAAAAGGACAATAATACAATCTTTTCTATTCAACAAAATCCTTATCTCCATTACTTGTACGAAAATGACTTGGTATATAATATATTCCTTTTGTGCATGCTTGGTACATACTTGAAATTCAAATATTAGCAATTTCAAATAACAAGAAGAAATATAAATAATTTAGAGTTTCTAGAAATTTATCAACCTCGTTGTGTGCACAAGTGTATGAACACATCATTTGACGTTTAACTAACTTAGATAGAAACCTTTTGAGCAAGTTAGTTAGCTCCTTTCAGATGTTCAAAAGAATACACCATAAGGATGTTGGTTTTCATAAAGGTTTGGACGCTTGTTTATTAACAGTGCATGACGTTGGTTAGTTTACTTAGAAAACAAGTTCCAATGTATTAGACGCTTAGAGATACCGACAATATATAAATTAGGGTTTAGGATTATAATACCAAACATATTTGGACGATATGTTTCTTGTAAAACTCAATAAAATCCATTAGTCTACACAAAATGTAATACTTTTGTTATCCTCGAAACCATAAATTTTTTAGAGTTCTCATATCATCCAATGTCTTTGGTTTTAACATTTTTTTCCTTCATGGAAGTTTTCTATACTCATTTGAGTCTGCCCTTTTGTCCATATGGGTCAAAACTTCTCTTATTTTGTCTTTTATCAAAGGTTTCCTACATCTTTACATGAATTCAGGTTCAGCCTATCCAACCCTGACGGTGAGGTGATTAGTCACTCATAACTTGATTACAACTCTAAGAACCATACATGAAAATGAGGTAATGAATCTAGCTCTAAAGCCTTAGAAAGTAGTTGCCCTATTTCTTAGATGTCTTTGCTAAAATCACTCAACCTCTTCTTCAATCGCATCTCAATTATTTTTATATTCTGATAAGAGCTTGGGCCTAATGCTTAAGCGTGAGAAACAAATCACTCAGGCGAGGCCTTCTATTATATTTAGTTCAACTACTGACTATCCTCGCTTAAGTGCAAAAAATATCTCGCTTAAGCAAGGTCTTCGTGTTCTTCCTATTCTCTATCTACCTCGCTCAAGCCCCTTAATGCTTGGGCTTAAGTGAGGCCCTCCAGTGAATCCAAGTTTGCTCTCCGATTTGGCTAGCTTAAGCCCCATCTTGCTTAGCTTAAGCGAGCTCAACTGCATCCATTGTCTTCATGATTCCTTTTTCTCAAGTGCTCAAAATGACTTATTTGAGCGAGGCATGTCAGTGTCTCCTTATTTTGATTTTGAATTGTCTTGCTTAAGCACATAACATGCCACACTTAAGCAAGAAGGGTTCAGTTTTTTTAGCTGACTTAAATTCTTGCAAAAACTCCACAAAAACATAAAAAAAGTCCTAAAACTTAAATTCTAAAGTTCCTATGTGATTATTCACAATTCACCCTAATCTTAAGATAAAACAATGCCATATAATCGCCTCAAATCATATGTGAAATTAAGGTATAATTAGCGATTATCATCGACATATCATTCAAATTTCTATAAAAAAAATTGAAAAAAAATTGTCACCAGCATTTTGTCTCATATTTGTTGAAGGATCTGTTGAGAAGATTTGTTGGTGCTAGCTATGATCTTGGTGGCTTCCTTGTGAATTTGAATTTTGAATCATGGAATTTTTCTGGAGATTGATTCTGCAGCAAGTCTTCTAAATAAAAGTGGTTTACAACTTTTTTCAGTCTATCTTATATTATTGCTTGTTGGTTCTTTTTGGCTAGGTCAAATGTATCATTTGAGTTCCTATGACTTGAACTATGTCAAGGATCAGAAAGAAATAACAACACCAGGTCAATGTTGTCCAAGCATTGGTGCAACTTTTCATCCTCAAGTCATGTGTAGCCTATTGACTTAAGTTATCCCCAACATTATGCATTTGGTCATATACAAATTTTGATATCTGCACTTTGACCCGCAAAACATTATTGCCTTTCTAGCTTCTGAATAGCATTCCTTTTGATAGTCTTGCTTCTAATTGCAAAATCTATGTCATAGAGAAGCTTCCATTATAGGCTCATGCTTCACACCTGTGCTATACTTTTGAATATGACTTGTTTGAAGTATTTGAAACACACTAGAAGGGGGTGGTTAATAGTGTGTATATATAAAGTTAAAAAAAATTTCACAAAAATGGCAGCTTTTCAAAAATAGATTTTGGAAAGAACTTAGAAAACAAGATCTACAATAGATCTTCCAATAGCTAAAACATTTTCACAAATAGTTTTCAACAAATACCTTGAACATCCAAATTGTATTAAAATGAACCCAAAAGAAAAATAAGTTAGAGCTTCAAAAATAAAGTATAAACGCTTGTCTTATACTAGTTCACTCAACCTCTTAAGCTACATCCAATTCTCCTTTAAAAAAATTTGGTCCGCTTGGAAGGGTTCCACTAATCAAACTCATTACAAAGCAAGTATTCTAACATGCCACTTCTGGCTACAACAAGTATTTTCTAGACCAATTCTAGCACACCCTTAATCTTTCCCTAGGATTAATAAACACCAAGTATTCTTCGTCACTAAGCCACTCCTGACTTTCCAAACAAAAATTTGAATGAATACAATTGATTTAACTCTCACAAAGAGGATAAAAAATTGAGTTTAATTACAACATAAAAATTTTGCACAACAAAGAATAGCTCTCTACGAACAAGTGATTAGATTATCAGGTGATTTATGCAAAGTTTCAACACTTAGAAATTTTTATAGCTTTGTTGTTGTCTTCAATGCTTTCTCGAAATTATTTGTTGTCAACAACTATCAACTTCTTGCTACATGTTAACACATGGTGAAGGGAGAAAGGGGACAATGATACATGTCAACACTTATGATTTTTGGCTTCACTACTGGTAGGAAAATGGCTCTTGCACGCATATTCTCTACTAAATCAAAATTCAACCTTTGGGCTCATTTTAATCGACTATAGAACATTATAGTCGACTAAAATGATTCAAGGAAGCAATGGATATGAATTTCACACCAAAAACTCCAACTTTCTTAAATCTAATACCATCCCACATTAGGAGAACATCACCACAATGAATTCAAGCATGCATAAGAGATTCTCAACCACCAAATTCCATTTATATCCATACATATCATTAAATCAACAACCAAATCTCAAAATCACATATCAATATCAAACCATCAACATAATACATAATAACCATTCTAATACATCAGAAGGAAGCATAAAACAAGAACAAGGTCAACTTCTCTTACCTCTATAAACCAAGGAGCAATCTTTGAGAGGAAGAAAGGGAAAAATGAGAGGGCTTTGGGTCCAAGATGAGAGCTTTCCCACTACTACTCAACCACCACACAACGCAAAACCCCATCAACAAACATAAACAATATTAAAACCACAAAAATGAGTACTTTAATGAATTCCCGTGGGTGCTCTATGAAGGAAAATGAAAATGGAGCGAAAGGGAGGAAGAAAATATTCTTATCCCTTTATAACTCAGCCAAACAACATCAAAGGGAGAAGAAAAAGTATAAGAACTAAAAACACTTTTTTTTACCTTCTAAAAATACTTAAGGAAATGCTATTGGCACTATTACTTTTGCTAATGGAACTACCCATGTGGTGCATTTTACCCATATTCCAAAATTGCCCCTTGAAATTTGCACAATGGAATTGTGTTTTTGTTGTACGATTGGGGGTGAAAAGAAAAACACAACAGAAGTACGTTTAGGTTATACAAGTGCACATGGAATTATGTTTCCATTGTGTATTTTTTTCACCCCCAATTGCATAATGGAAACATAATTCCATTGTGCAATTTTTTATCACCCTCAGATAAAACATAATTCCATTGTGTTATTTGATTCTATCCCCAAATAAACACAGCGAAATCATGATTCCTTTGTGTTCATCAACACAATGGAAATACAATTTTATGTGTAATTCATCCAACAAGATAACAAAATTATACTTCCACTATGTTGTTTTGAATTAAAAAAAAATAAAATAAGACAATGAAAGTTTGATTTCGTTGTATTATGGGTTGAAAATCACAGCAGAATCATACTTCCGTTGTGGTGCTTTCCCAAACAAAAAAAGACCACAATGGAAGTACGATTTCATTATGATTCTCAACCTAGAGCACAACTGAATAATACTTCCATTGTGTATAAAAAATGGGAAAACAATGCAAAGAGAATCAGAAAGGGTGGTGATAAGAGAATGGGGGAAGAGGTGGAGAATATGTGCAGTGAGACACTTTTGTCTATTTCCACTACTTTTCAAAAAGTGGAAATGAGAATAGCAAAAGTGGTAGTGGAAATATCAACTCCTAATAATTAATGCATTTTTATTTGATATCTTTGGAAGGTTGCTACTATTGCCCCCTACCAATATTACTATTGGGGCCTACCTTAGTGTGAAAATACCCCTTTGCCCCCAACTTCAAATTTCTCCATCCCTCCCTCTTCCCCATCCCTATGCCCCTACCTTTTTGCCTCTCTACTCCTTCTCCCCCATCTGTGCCCTCCCTCTTCCCTATCCCAACCCTTCTCCCTCTCTTTCCCAACTTGCATCTAAGGTGAATTTTTTCGAGATTTATTATTCAACGAAATCGTGATTCTGTTGTAGACGCATTTATAACAGAATCATGATTTTGTTTGTTTTTTTTTTTTTGAAAAAATTGGTAAAGAAAACACTATTCTGTTAACTATTTCTTTTGGATTTTAAAAAATAGTACAATAAAATCATGGTTCTGTTGTGTTGTAAAAAAAACATAATCACTATTTCGTTGTGTTAAGAGGGTTTCCAAAAAATAACAACAATAAAATTGTGATTCCATTATTATGTTTCGGGTGATAAATAAATATACAATGAAATCGTAGTTTTGAAATCATGATTTTGTTATTCATTATACTATAGTTCTATGAGAAAATATTTTTGAAATAAAAAAAGGAAACCCTTGATAGGAGTCAAAAACAATTTCAATTGAGCCAATAATAATTCCCTCTTTTGGAATAAGGTTCGGGGAAAAACTTTATACACCTAGCAAAAGACTAATATACCATTCCAACTTTTTTAAATGGCCAAAGTACCCTCGCGTTCTTACGGATTCGTTAATCAGTAAGTTTTTTTTTTAAGTCATACGGATTGCCCAACCAACTGAGCTAATAGGTCAATTATGCTAAAAGCCAATTAATATTGATTCATATAACATTAAATTTTTTAATGTATATTTAATACATGTATAGGTTTACATAATAATTTTTGTAACAATTAATTTTGATATAATAATTAAAGTATTTTTTACATATAAAAATCATAGATTTAAATAAAAATCATAAGTTTAATAAAAATTTACAGGTTTAATAAACTATAAATACATATATAATTTTTAATTTAACCTGTAAATACAAATATAATTTTTATTAGATCTACAAATTTTTATTAAATTATAATTTTTATTTAAAACTATGATTTTTATATGTAAAAAATACTTAAATTATTAGATCAGCATTAATTGTTACAAAATTTATTATGTAAACTTATACGTGTATTAAATATACATTAAAAAAATTTAGTGTTACATGTATAACATTAATTGGTTTTTAGCATAATTGGCCTATTAGCTCAATTGGTTGGAGCGTTAGGTTAATAACGTGAAGGTCGCAGGTTCGACGGATTGGGTAATCCGTATGGCCATACGGATTAATCCGTATGACTAAAAAAAAAAAATTTACGGATTCACGAATCCATATGTATGAAGCGTAATAAAAGTGAGAATATTTTTAGAAATGCACTGTTCCGGAATGGTATATTAGTCTTTTGTTGGGTGTATAAAGTTTTTTCCTTAAGTTTTTTTAATGTATATTTAATACACGTATAAGTTTACATAATAAATTTTGTAACAATTAATTTTGATATAATAATTAAAGTATTTTTTTACATATAAAAATCATAGATTTAAATAAAAATCATAAGTTTAATAAAAATTTGCAGGTTTAATAAATTATAAATATAGATATAATTTTTAATTTAACCTGTAAATACAAATATAATTTTTATTAGACCTACAAATTTTTATTAAAATTATAATTTTTATTTAAAACTATGATTTTTATATGTAAAAAATTATTTAATTATTAGATCAAAATTAATTATTACAAAATTTATTATGTAAACTTATACGTGTATTAAATATATATTAAAAAATTTAGTGTTACATGTATAACATTAATTGGTTTTTAACATAATTGACCTCTTAACTTAGTTGGTTGGAGCGTTACGTTAAATTATTTGGAAAAATATATGTGTAAAGTGTAATAAAAATGAGGATATTTTTGAAAATGCACTGTTTTGGAATAGTGTATTAGTCTTTTTTTGGGTATATAAAGTTTTTATCCAACCCTTATAATTGGGCTTAACCCGTATTACCCAATCTAGAAGGAACCAGATATTGCATAGAAGAGCAGGAAGAACACTCACTTTTTTTCTTTAACCATCATTTGGAAATCTTGCTTTCCCCGTTTATATTCCAACTACAATTATTCTTTTCTTCAATTTCCAGATTGAAGCTTTTTCACATCAATAATACCCTTAAGACCCAAGCCCATTACCCACTCTTCATTTCACCGCATTCAACAGGTTTGTTTTTCCTTCATCCCTTGGTTTCTTCTCTCATTGCCTCCCCCCTTCCCCCCTTTTCCTTTTTATTTTTTATTTTTTTTATGTAGCAGTAGGAGTCATTGGGAATTTGAATTTGTATTATTATTCTTATTTAAATATTGTATTCTAGTTCCTTAATGAGTGACAGACCCATGCTATGGAAAACACCTTGTTAAATCATGACATGTTTTAATCTGATGTTTTAATCTTTATTTTGGATTGTTGATGGTATTAACTGATATGGGTTCAATTTTATTTATAAAAAAATAATGAAAAAATTGAAATGGGTTCAAATTGGATGGGAATAAATAGGGAAAATCCATGCGAATAAATTAAAAGCCAAAATGTTAAATTTAGTGAATTTTGTCAAGAGGTTACAACAAGCTGGATCCTAAAGCAATCTGCCTTTGTAAATTTTCAAAGTTTCAGGCATTTATTTACCAACTTGGAACAAGCTTGAATAATGAGAACTTCTCATATAAAGATGCACCTTTACTGTCTCAGAATGAAGTGTTGAACTTTATTCACTTTGAGTGTTGTTGGTAATAATAGAGTATAGATTGATTGTATATTTAGTTTAAAAACTTGTATGTAGTTGTTAAGTGGACCCTTTTTGAGGAAGCATTCTATTATGTTCAATATGAGGTTTCTGCAGTAAGATAATAGAGAGTCACGGCTCATAAATAGGAGAAAAGAAGCACCTCAGGATTTGAACAGATTCTTACCTTAATTGTGTAGATTGCATCTAACCCATTGACAAAAGGATGGCAATATGAAAAGTCTAAGATGCATTCGTAGATGGGATCACATGGTTGCTTCCTGTCTTCATTTGTGATTTAGTGCTTATTTAGGAAGAGTTTCTACGGATCTTATCTAGACTTAAGAATATAGCCTATGACTTCTATAAGCTCTTTCTGCCTTATTTCAATATGCTTCTTGGAGAAGCATATCGAAATATGTTGTTGTTAGCTTATCCTGATAAGTTTCATGTTCCAATTTATGACATAAGCTCTTATGTGATAAGACCTCATTGAATAAGTACTTAATTAAACAGTTTACCCAAATGCACCTTTAGTCTTGCTTTTCAGTGTTCACAGGATATTATTTTCTTGGTAGTCGATACATATTGTATGTAAATGGTGTTTTGTGGCATGATATGGATTGAGGTAAATGCTAAGGGAGGAAAATAATGGAATTCACAGTTTCACACTTCTAATCTGCTGTACTTTTTTCCTTTTAAATTTAGAAATGTATCATGGGAGTTAGGCAGGCTATTCTTTTCTGTTCCTTGTCTGAGAAACATCATAAATTTTAGACATTTGAGCCTTCCAGATGTCCAGATTGGTCCTTTATTATTATGAAATCTCATGCTTGCCAATGCCATGAGTCCATAACACCCACCCAAGAAGTTAAAACAATGTAAGTAATCCTTCAATTGTGTCAAAGAGAATAATTGCTGTGTAATGTCATTGAAATTGAATTTTTAACACGAGATAATTCTGGAAACCAATGGAAAAGACAGATATGAGTGCCTCTAGAATGAGTCTTTTGAATACATACATGGACTGTGGCCAAAAAAATACATTTATGGTCATTGCTCATATAAATTTAATCTTATTCATCATATTGACTGTGATTTTAACTAATCCTGCTGTTGAACTACCATTTCTTAGTTGATCTAGCATTTTGAACTTCAGATGAACACGTTACTATCCACAATTTAAACAGTTGACATTTATGGTGTTTTTAAAACTATATTGTTTACCAGTTTAAAACAATATCTATGCAATTTTATATCAATTTCCAAGTGATATGAATTTTATGAACGTGATTAACATGACAAGGACTTCCAAATCCAGTGAACTGGTTCTCTTGAGAATTAAGCTATCAACTGGCATGTAATGTTGATGTGTGGGGAAATTAATGCCAATATGTGTATTCATAGGAATGTTACCGTGAATAGTTTCTGATGAATATGCTTGGCTTTGATTCAGGCAATGTAAGCATGAGTGTTTGTTTTTCTACTAGTCAATCCTCAATAAATGCTGTTATCCTGAAAGGTTGTACTCCGCTGCTGATGAGCAGTAACATTCATGGCCTTTGGTCCCGAGGAATATCCACTTCAATTTCTTCCAGTTTGTACCCTGGGAATTCAGAGATAAGTCATGTTGGTCTTTCTGTTTGCACAAAATTGTCTTGTTCCATTGTTATGGGCCAAACAATTAGAGGAGGCTTCCTTGGATCATGCTGCTCCAAACGAAGGGGCAATGCTCGATTCTTTAGTTCTGTAGTACCTCGGAAGAGGTATCATGAAATTTCATTGGCATGCCAAAGTATAAATATGAGGCTTTTGGTACCTAAACAAAAAATGATGCGCAAAGTTAAGTGTAATTTGGGACCAGTAAGTTGGCGGCGGGGATGTGCTTCAGTTGGCTTGATTTTTGGATTAATTGTATGTAATTTAAGTTCTGAACCTGCTCATGCTGAGTCACATTCTGAAAATGAAAATAGGAAAGATGACTGCAACGAGTTTGAGTTAAATGTTAAGGTCTCACATGGGAAGAAAGTTTATGCTGACTACTCTGTAATTGGTGAGCTGCACATTCTGCTTAGACTCTAGAGTCTAGATACATACACTTACGTGGACTATTCACATGCTTACTTATACATTAATAATGTGAAAATTGGTTTAGATAACAACCTAGACATTTGTATGTGATCACTGCATTGTTTACTAAACTTATCGAGCTGAGCAGGAATACCAGGGGATGGGCGATGCTTGTTCCGCTCTGTTGCTCGTGGGGCCTGTTTGAAGTCTGGAAAGCCCCCTCCTAATGAAAGTATCCAGAGAGAGCTGGCCGATGATTTACGAGCCAGAGTATGTTTTATGCATTTCTTTGCATAATACTAGCAAGTTTAAGACACCCCCTTCCTCCTGACAGCCTTGAAACAAAACTGATTGGTAAAACACAAAATGGAAGAATTGAAGGCACAACAATTTGAAGTGATTGCTAAGTTTATATTGGTTGCTGATTGCTATTCTTAGCCATTTCAAATTTTCTTATAGTAACTTACAAATAAAGCTGTTTAAAGTCATCTGGTCACTACTACTTTACCTCAGTCCATGTTGATTAATATTTTGTCTGTTTAATTTGTCAGGTTGCTGATGAGTTTATCAAAAGAAGGGAAGAGACTGAATGGTGAGTTATCGAATTGGTATCTGTAGCATTCTGGTGATTACATTGCTTGATTGACAATATTTTTTAATACAGTTCTGTCAATCTGATTTTTCCCCTCATAACACAAACAGCTAAAAATAGTCTCAAATATGTTTTTGATCACTAATAAATATCTGATTTTTTCATTTTGCTCCCTAATAAATTTTTACTTTGCTTTGAGTAAAACAACAATTTTGATTTTTGGTTTTTGGCACTTATTTTTAGTCCCTGATAAATTAGCAAATTTTTTGTTTGTTTGCTGATAAATTTTTTCCATTTGTTATTAGTTGGGACTAAAACAAAATTCGCTAGTTAATAAGGGAAAAATGTTTTTTTATTAGGGATTCAATGCAAAACAAAAATTTATTAGGGAGTAAACACAAAAGTCGGATATTTATTAGGGATAAAAACATATTTAAGTCCTAAAAATATAATAGTGTTTGAGACATCACAATAACTGTTTCTACTTTTAATAAAACAGTTCATTTTCAATTTTTATGTTTTGTCCTCAAAATATGCTTTCATACAAACAGATTTCCTACTTGGTGTCCAAATTTTCTTTTCTTAAAATTCAAATGTTATTTTTATTAAAACTATTAGAATGAACCATGCATAACTGAACTCTAAAGGTTAGCTCAAGGGGGAAGAATTGCCCACCCCTTATGTAGAATAGCTTGGTGGAACATCTTAACAGTTAGCACTCCCTCTCACACCCATGACTAGACATTTGGCGGGTAAAGTTTGTAGAACTGGATATTTGCTGGTAGTTCAACATAAAATTGATTGGCCTTGATACTATATTGTTAGAAATGAACCGTACTTAACTCAATTCCAAAAGGGAGAGGTTTCCCAAGCCTTATAAAGAGTGGTTTGCATATATTCCTAACTGATTTAGGAAATCTTAAAAACAGTAGGAGAAATTTGTCATTTTAAGTTGATTTCAAACATCGCCTTTATTTATTTTTGTACTTATACTAATATAACCCATACATCACTTTCTGGAGGAATGTATTAAAACTTAAATCACAATAAATGTCAAGTTTGGCTTTTCATGTCTAGAGAACAATTATGTTCTTTTTATCTTTATGTATGCTGATGAAAATGATAAATGATTATTTACTAATGAACATGGTTGCTCATGATATCTTCAGGTTTGTTGAAGGTGATTTTGATACATATGTTTCACAAATAAGGAAACCTCATGTCTGGGGAGGTGAACCAGAATTGTTCATTGCTTCACATGTTTTGCAGTAAGTGCCTCTCTTCCTTTTTGCAAGTGAATTCTCCCTCCTTTTATGCACTTGTGTACTATACACAGTTGATGTTAACCTTAGGGAGGCCCATTCTGTAGGATGCCTATCACAGTATACATGTACGATCGAGATGCTGGGGGTTTGATATCAATTGCTGAGTATGGCCAAGAGTATGGCAAAGAAAACCCAATTAGAGTTCTCTACCATGGCTTTGGTCATTATGATGCATTAGACATTCCTAGAAGGAAGGGTCCTAAGCCAAGAATGTAGCATTTCATATTTAAAATGTGGAAGAGATTAAAGCCTGTATTGGTTCCCTTTAGTAACATTCATAATGTCATGTATAGATCCGGTTTCCGGAAAACCTTATGCGTTTCAGGTCTCGGAGGATATATGGTCCAAGGCCCCAGTGAACAATCATATTCATTTATTACTGTGCCATGCACATGGTTGTTTATGTTGTATTTTTTGTTGGTCTGAAGAAAGAGAGTCCTTGACTTCAGGTGGACTTTAAAGTTTCAAATCCACTAACTTCTGTAAGCCCTTTCTGTGAAAGGTAGAAATAATGGTATCCCCTTCTGTCTCTGAGTCCACTACTATTGCTTCCATTGAGAAAATACATGTAATGTCTGACAAAGCTGAACGTTCGGCAATTATTGAGAAGTTCATTAATATCAAGTACATGGGGGTAAGTTTGTGTTTAGGGAATTAGTGCTTAGTTCTTACTTAACCAAGCTTCTTTGTTTGCCCTATTTCATCTCTTATGTACTCTTTCATTTCCCTCACTAGCTATTTAGCTTCCATTATTTCCCTCAGCGTGTTTCACCATTTGATTATGTTGTGGTCCAATGTTACATCTTTCGATTAGTAACATGGATGGATATCAAAGCAGAACTATATAATAGTTATTAAACTTGATCTAGTTAAAATTAAGATTAATTAAGTTTTTAGTTTCTAAATCTTAAAATTTGATTTTTAGTCTCTAAATAAAATGTTTGATTGGTCAAAGTTTTTAAACTTTTTAAAAATTCGATTTTTAGTCCCTGAAATCCTATTAAATAATAAAAAGTAATGGGATTCAAACTTTTATTTGAGAATTAAAAATCAATTTTTAAAAGTTTAGAAACATTGACTGTTTAAAATTTTGTTGGTGATCTAAAAACTTCAAGGAAAAAAACTTTATGGAAGTTGACTATTAAACTTTTGTTCATAGACTAAAAGTCAAATTTGAAAAATGTTTAGGGATTTAATTAATTTTTTTTTTTGACAAAAACAAAAATTTAGTTAATCCTTAAAATTAAGAATTTGTTAACATTGGGGGTTGAATTTACTATCTCATATTAACTATCCAAATTTCTCACTAGTAGTTTAGGCTTGGCAATAGAAAGGATTAAATGAAAATAATAATATTGTCATTTTCAAAATGTTAAAAATGTTTAAGATTTTTAACCTGAATTTGTTAGTTTTCAAGTGTTTTTATCTGTTTAATATAATTTAAATTTTCATTATGTTCTAATTACTTAAAAAATAAGTATTTCCTTTAGTCTTATTCGTAAGAATTGAATTGCGTTTTTGAATTGTGTTTTTCTTTGGTTCTAATTATAAAAAACAATTATTACTTTTCAAACTTACTCAACATTAAATTTCCTTTATATGAAAATTAAGTTTCTTGTTTGGGGGATGATGTCTGTTACGTCTCGTTCGTAGGGTTCTCACGTTTCTTACGTTCTTTGCTTGCTGCCACGGGAGAACCTTTGATTCCATGGAGTTTTCTTGCATTGGATTTAGAGCAGCCTCCCGCTTCTTTGAAGAAACCAGATTCTGTGAAAAGTTCTTTTGCAAATACGCTTTGTGCATGCTTGTGATGTGCCTCTCAGTGAACTCCCTGTGTCGTGCTTAAAGGGAGATATATGCCATCGCAACTAAGATACCAAAAGAGGAATATGTGGTGGGTTTTGAGAGTTGTAAAAACAACCTACATGGTCGTTTGGTGTTATCAAAAGGAGTGAACCCTCCAAAGACTCACGAGTTGTAGAAAAAGCTAATTGCCTTGTGGAAGCCTATGGGACATTGGCATTTGATTTCATTGGGTAAGGGTTCTTTCGAATTCTCCTTTATGTCTGTGAAGGAATATGCGGTTATTTTTGGCTGGAGGATATTGGCAGGTTGCCCCAGGGGTGTTGAGGTTATTTTCTTATATGCCAGACTTTAACCCGAGTTTGGCATGTTTGTCCAATGCCCAATGTTGGGTGAGAATTCTTGGCCTTCCTAAAGAATATTGGTGTTAAAGGATTATATTCTCTATTGCGCGAGGGGCCGGAGTGCCTTTGGCACTGGATAATGCTACTGCATCGAGGACGTTTGGACATTTTGCCCGTGTTCTAGTGGACTTAGACCTGAAGCAAGAATTGCGTGATCAAATTCTTGTGGAGAGGTAGTGTTTTGCTTTTTTGTGGAATTGGTGTACGAAAAATTGCTAGCTTTTTGTGAGGCGTGCAAGATAATGGGACACACAGTGGCCAATTGTAAGTTTAAGAGGAAAGAAGAAGGTGGTAAAAGGTTGGAGAAAGGAGTGGATAAAAAAGTTAAAGTGGTTGCCCACTTTGTGCCTAAGCAAGCTGATGGGGTGTCGGTCCCAGTCACACTGAAGATATGAATGGTAGACCTGTAGAGGACGTTGCTCAGAAGCAAAAATAGGTGCAGAGGTGAATGTGGTGCAACCTCTGGATGCTAATCATGTGGCCTTTCAAGAGGGATTAGTTGCGGAGGTACTGGATAGCTCAGGCTCTTCTGATAAGAAGACAATACAGCAGGTTGTAAACGCAGAGGTTTCAACGCCGGTGAGGACTCCTACAGAGGGTTTGAATATTCAATCTTCAAATGCTTATGCTAATAATACTCCCTCTCGAGTGATAGATTCTATCGATGGACAAAATAATAATGGTGATGGAACTCGGCAGATCCAAGATATTGTTCAAAATGAATTAAATGTGGTCTCTCATTTATGTGGAGATTTGGTAGAATAGGCATAAGAGCAAAGTTAATAATCAACCTTTTTGTTCAAGTTCCCTCTAAGTCTCAGAGGAAGCGTCTGCATTAGAAAATTAAAAGTAGTAGGGCTAAGCCTTATAACCTTTGGTGTGGTCCTACATCTTTATCTTAATGTCCGTGGCCTAGCAAACCAGGATACTAGGTGGGTTTTAGGAAATTTGTGTCCAGATTTCGTGTTGCTTTCTGGACCACCCTGTTGGAGAACGTTCCACTTTCCTCTTGGTTTGGGCTTGGTTTAAAATTGTTTACTGTAATAATTAAGAGACTGGGTTCTTAACCAAATATTTGGTGTCTTTCCTCCTCGCATCTTGATCCCTCAATTATTACTGTTTCAGAGCAGTTTATCTCCTTTTTTGTGATTTTTTTAAATCAAAGTGTGTGTGGGAGCAGTTTATGGAGCAACATCACATGTGAAAAGGCGCATCCTTTGGGAGGAATTATCTATTGTTCAACAAGGTCATTCAAATCCCTGGATGTTTGTTGCCGATTTTAATACGATCCTAGGGGCCAATGAGAAGTCTGGTGGTAATATGCCCCTTGCTGCTTCGTGTGAGAATTTTCCTATTGGACCGATGCTAATAACTTGATACATACTCCTACTAAAGGGTAGGAATTTACTTGGGCTAGTGGAAAACGTGGTAGACAATATATTGTTATGCGTCTTGATAGAGTTGTTAGTAATATGGACTTCACGCTATGAGACAGGTTGCCGGGTTGATGTACAATACGGGTCACACTTCTGTTGCTGACTTGCAGGGTTTGCCTTCGGCTCCATTAGTCGTCCAGGCTACTGTTGCTGTTCCTGTTCCTCTTACTCCTCCTTCTGTGTCTATTTAGGAGGTTTCTGCTTCTCCTCCTGCTATGGTCACTACACTGGTCTCTTTGGCCGATCCTGTCATGGCTCCTTTGTCCACCATTGTTATGCCCTTGCTGAGTGTTGGTTTGATGACCACTAGTGCTCTAGAAATTCTGCCTCCTTCTTCCGTTCCACTTGTTCCCTTCTCAGTTATGTTGGCGTCAACGTCGCCTTCCTCCTTTTCTCACCTAGTGTCTCCTTAGATCACGTCTACACTTCTTATTACACAGATTCACTGTAGGGTATAGGTTATAAGCCAGAGCAGAAAACCCCAATTGGCTTTGGGGTTCAGAACGTAATTGACTTTGTGAAGGTCTTCCTCCAAATAAGTTTGGCGATTCTAGAGGAAAATAGACAGAGGCATCAAGAGACGCTAAGCAAGGTGGCATCCTTAGAGGCTAAGGTCGCCAAATGGAGGGCCACTGCTCAGACTGTTTGGAGAGTAGAACGTCCCCAGGTGACTATTGTCAATGTCGCTTTTGCTGAGGGGGTTAGGTCCAATTACTAGCTGTCGTCCAAGGTTGATGGTGCTCTTGCCAAGTCGTTTCACACAAGGCTGGATGGTGACGAGTTGGATGGACGCTGCAAGTACTTGGTGAAGGAGAGGAATGACTTGGCTGGCAAGGTGGAGAGCGCTGCTGCTGAGAAGGACGAGATCGCCAAGGTGGTTGCTGACCTTGAGGTCTAATTGAAGGAGTCAGAGTCCAAGCTGGAGGATTCTGAGCTCAGGACTTCAAAGGAGAGGGAGGCTAACAATGAGTTTGAAGAGGAGCTACTAGTTACAAGAAAGAGGCTATGGAGCATCATGAAAAAGGCATTTATAAGACCATCAGACAGGTCGAGTTCTTAGCCAAAGGATCTTGACTTGGGTCTTTTTGACCCATTCAAGGACATGAAGGATGGTAAATTGCTTGGCGAAGAGGAAATAGCTGCTACAGAGGATGATGCTGACGAGGATCATGGTGATGGGGCCAATGATTAGGCTTCATTCTCTTTATATTTTTTCTTTGTTGGTTTTTGCCCGTAAAGGTTTTGTAATGTTGACAATGATTCTTCTTTAATACATATGCTTTCCTTTGTTGACAAAATTTGCTCTGTTGCTATGTTTGTATGTCTTATATGTTGTTGCCTTGTTGTCTATTCAATGCTCTGTTGCTTGTGGTAGTAAGGATAGGCCACCTTGACGACTTTGTATGAAATAGAGAGCTAGATACATGAGATCATCTCAGGTTTGATTTCAACCTGGTTAAAGGTCTTGTCAATCATCTCGTGACACTTCCTTTCGCTTTGCGGAACTTCTCCCTTGATGCTTGTGAGGAGTTAGTTTGATTTTCACCTAGTTGAAGGTCTTGCCAACCAGTCTGGTGGTATCTCCTTTTGTGCTGTGGAACTTGGACCTTTGACTATGCTTGTCGTAGTTCCAAAGAAGTGCACTTACCCAGGGTGTGCCTTGGGTTTCTGTAGGATTGCTTACCAAGGGTGGACCTTGGGTTTCTTGTATTCCTGCAAAGATAAAATTTAGGAATAGAAAAACGTATCAAGGGTAGACCTTGCATACCTTGAATTTCCACGAAGGTGAAACTTGGTAATAAGGAGGCTCACCAAGGACATACCATGGGTTTAGCAAGCTTTGGACCAGGGACACATTCATCTTGGTTTTCGCAAGGCTCACCAAGGGCGAAACTTGGGTTCGTGGAGCCTTTGGAAAGTAAGACTCTCCAAGGGCGAACCTTGGGTTTGACGAGCCTTTGTAGAAGCGAGACTCAACAAGGGCAGACCTTGGATTTGACGAGCCTTTGAAGAAGCGAGACTCTATCTCTACTCTTTCTCCTGCAAAGTCGGGGAGAGGTCCAGAGTGAAGATGAACTGTATCAGATGAGACTTCAAGCCTCTGGAGTATATTTTAGTAAGGGATGTCTGTGGAGCTGCCTTGGACACCATGAAATTGGCGATCATGATGGAGACAACCATAGGGTTGTCTTGGTTGATGGGATTGATCCCCTTGAAGTCTCTGTCTATGAATGTGATGGGAGGGAGCTTCGTGATGATGGCATGTCGATGCAGTTTATGTCGATGTCCCGAATGGCGTGGAGATGCCGCTTTTGGGACTGACTAAACAACCCTCCATAGGAATATCTGCCTGGGATGGTGTTGATTACACCTCAGATTTGTTGGGCAGGCTCGTTTTCCTATTCTTGCTGAGGTTGTCGCTCGCGTCTTTGCTGGTGATGCCTTTGTCTCCCTTTGTCTTTTGCTCTGTCCATTCTTCTACCGACATCGTGATTTTTGTGTTGGTCCTCTTGGTGTCCTCCGGCTCTCGTTCCTGCTAGGTGATTGATTGTCAGACCTATTTACAAACTGGGTAGATACCCAGCCTGCATGAGCTCTTCTATTTTGTATTTCAGAGCCCAAAAATCTTTTGTATTGTGACCATAACTGAGATGGTATCTGCATTATTTGGTTTTGTCTAACCCCGACCTAGGAGGAAGTGACAGAGGTAGCTTGTGCGTAACGCTCATACCTGGGTCCCTTTGGGAGAGGTTAGCGCTTGTTCGGCTTGTGCCGTTTTTCCGACTTTTGTGAGTCAGTCTTGGTACCTCATTCTCTCTTGTCACGCTTTTGTCCGGCTTGCCGGACCTCATTTCTGAACCTTGACATTTCCTCCATTTGGATGTAGCCTTTGGCTCGTTTGCACAACTTGTCCATGGTACTAGGATGTTTCTTTTTCATATATTGTCTGTGAACATACCAAGACGATGCTACCTCTGGGTTGAGATTTTGGATCTGGACAACACTTCGTCAAAACCTATTCAAGAACTTTTGGAGGGATTCATCATCTGCTTGTCGCAGACTGGCCAACAGCGAAAGTCATGCGGTGTGACCAAGTGGTTGCATATTGAGAGCTGAAGCACTTGACAAGAGTGTCAAAGCTGTCGATGGACCTTGGAGGGAGTCCCCTGTACCATGTCAATGCTATGCTTTTGAGGGATGTTGGGAAAATACGACACACGATTGCATCATCATTGGTGGTCGTCATTATTGTAGAGATTCGCCTACGTGAGGAATGCGTCTAGGTGTTTATATGGATTGGTGGTTCCATCGTACTGATAAGTGCCATCTTTTAGTTATTTTCAGGATTATAATGCTGACACTTATCTTTTGATTTTGGTAATTCTCTTATAAACTTCCCTTAATTTTAGTTGTTTTATATTTTTTACATTTATTAATGTTATTGTTTAAATTTGGAAGATTCATTCGTTGCATCCAACAACCAAGACAAGATGAAAGGGCAAAAAGGTCAAATTAACAAATTTCCAGAAGTGAAATTCTCTTAGGCTAGCAATCAGCTCGTCTGGGATAATGAAATTACCCTTCCATGAAGCAAGCAACTCACCTGGGCGAGCTACCTTCCTTCAGCAAGAAGCAACCAACTCGCCTGGGCGAGTTGGTTTGGCACCTCCTCCACCATTTGCCTATAAAAAACCATGAATGGATGCATGTAGGAGGGGGAACGAACCAAAGGAGAAATTTACACAGAAGAAGGTGAGAGAAGAGAGAAAAGAAGAGGAAACTCTGCCAAAAAGGATTGTGATTCGCTTCCTTCATCACGTCTTCTGTTGATCTTTTGCTCTACACAGTGATCGACTAATTTCTCCAAAGGATTGAATGTAATCTTCGTACCCTTATGTAGCTCTTTTGATATTTGATATATGTATGAATCTTTTCTACTCATTCTGTTCGTAATGCTTGACTCTACTTGATCAGTAGTTTCATAAAATTGGATTCTAAGTTTGGCTGGAAAGTGCTCTTAGAATTTGAACTGAATGATTTTACTATTTACGTATGTTGCTAGGCATAAAGCATAACGTTTTGATTGCAAATAGCACGAGATCATGATGGTAATGTTGGGTTATTTACTTAATATGCGAAGGATCTATATTCGGTAAATATCCTTAGGATTCTTGAATGCGAGGGATCGATTCTGGGTGAATTATTGTGTGCATCAATAATGTTAGAAAATGATTCATATGCATTAATATTATTTGGATATTGAGGGTATGAATGATGAAATCCAATCTTATGTTCTCTTAAATTAATTAAATTCATTTTACTAGTTTTCGTAATTTTCTGTATTTTCGGCGCACTAATTCGTTATTTCCATAAACCTATGGAATTTTGATTATATTTGTTGTACATAACTATTGAATTGATTACTTTTATCTTGGAAAACTAAGTAGCTCAAGTCCCTATGGAGACGATATCTTATAAATTTTGTAACATGCCAATAGTTTAACACATACCACTTCAGGTTGAGCGGCTTCCAACCTAAGGGCAGGTCAGCTTCTATTATGCGATCGACAAAAGGGTGTCGACAGGTCGTATGCCCTTCATGGCGGTGTATCTATGAGAGACTGGGATCTTTGTGGGTGTTGACGGTGTGTCGGGGGTGTGATTCCCCCTTAGTACGTTCATTCATTGTGTGGGTAGAGTGCTCGTCGCCCTGGGGGCATCTCACACGAGCCTTTAGCTTGTCATGGTTAGCCTTCAATTTTATGAGTTCCTCCTCATGGCGTCGCACCATCTCCGTAATACGTATTTGCAGTTGTTAGAGAGTGTTTGTGTCTGTCATGGTTGTCGGGGGAGGATTGGAGCTTTCTAGAGGGGTCTCACGTTTGAGGCCAGACCGCGTGCTAACCATGAGTGGAAGAGAGGCCGCGAGGTAAGTTTTACCGGGGTCCCTTGATGGGTGGCAAATGTACTTACCAAAATCTGGAGTTGCCTCGCGTCAAGGTGGACGTGGCCAATGTAGGCTCCACGATCTCGTACGTTGGATGGTGAGTACCCTTTATTAGGAGGACAAAAGGGGGGACCTGCAAAACAAATGACTCAGACGCTCAAGTAAGTACGTGAGTTAGGTGAGAATGAGAGATGAAAAGCGTGAGATAGAACTTGATACTTATAAAGTGGAGTAGGAGTTGTGGGTTCTTGTTTGTAGGGGTTGTTACAATGGTGTAACAATCCTTGCAGATAATTACTAGCTTGTAAACAATAGCTAGTAGATAATTGTAGCTATAGATAGTTGAATATCTGCCATTTGATAAGGAGGTTGCAACACTATTGTTATTATTCAAATAATGAGGTATTAGAGATAACCTTTTCGACCAAGTAGCCCGTCTGGTAAGGGCAAGGCGTCTGTGCTCCTGTGCCAGGACTGACATGGAGGGTTGACGTGCGTACTAGAACGTCATGTCACTTGCCACATGTATTTTGTGAACCCTGGACTATACAAGGACCTGTTTTGGTGTTTATTATGGGACAATACCTATATGAGAAGTTTGAAATGTGAGTTCTCTAAAAGTGGCTTTTGAAAGCAACTTTATTTTGTGACATAAGTTAGGGGACTGTGTGAATTGTTAGAACTATTGTGTTCTGTGCCAGGGCTAACATGGAGGTTGACATGCGTACTGGAATGCCACGTCACTTGTCACGTGTATCTTATGGCCCCTGGACAATGCATGAAGTAATTTTGGTGTTTATTATGAGACAATACCTATATGAGAAGTTTGACATGTGAGTTCTCTAAAAGTGGAGAGAGCAACTTTATTTTGTGACATAAGTTAGGGGACTCTATGAATTTTTAGAAATATTGTGTGATGGTTTTCCATATTACAGATTTTGCATAATATATGAGATACTTGAGAGGTACAAAAAATTATGGTATTAGAAAATACAACGATTTAACAATGGATTTTCTATTTTGTTAGAAAATACATTGATGTTAGGGGTGTTCGTGGTGCAGTTTAATTTGGTTTGATTTTTAGATAAAAAGTCATCCAAACCAAACGTAAAATAAAGATGTAGTTCGGTTTGGTTCAAAGACGTAGATCGGTTTGGTTTAGTTTAAATATAATATCAATTTGAACCAAACCAATCCTTTGTGATTTGGTTTGATTCAATTTTGTAGTTTTTATTTTATTTTTTTAATCTATTATCATAATTTAAATCTTTCAACTAAACTAACACAATTATTATATATGCTATATAATTTTAAAAATAAATTTTATTTTATTAAATTTTGTTTAACATGTTTTAATTAAAAATTATTATCTTCACTTCTACTTAGAATTAATAAAATATAATATTATCAACTCTTTTTTGTAACATAATAGTAATTTATACATTACTTGATATTTAACATTATTTTTTAACAATATTAATACATCATTTTTAACGTAAGAAAGTAAAATATACATCTTGATTACAAAGCAAATGAAAAGTAATCAAATTGTTTAATACTTATTATTAATTACCACAATAAAAATCAACATAATTACAATATGCAGTTTGTTTGATTTGGTTCAATTTTTTATAACAAGATCCAAAAACAAACTAAACTGCAAAAAATATGCAATTTTTTTTTTATATTTTTTTGTTTTTGCAGCTGTCGGTTTAAGTGGTTTTCAATTTTTTTGGATTGATTTGGCGGTTTACAAATGGTTTGATTTGATTTTGAACAACCCCTAATTGATGTTAATAAGATCTTAATCTAGTCCAAAATGAGACAAAATCCACTCAAGGTTATGTCACTATACTTGGTTGTGGTACATATTTTAAAGATATCATAGTAGATTTTCCACTATATTAGAAGGGCTTAATGATGTTAATTGAATCTTCGATTTAGATGAGAATAAATTCATGAGAAAATTTATTTTACTTTAGAAATCTTTTCACTTGGGATTCAACCAAGTAGACTTGTATAGTTTGATATACTATGGAGATTGAGTTTTGGCACAATAGAATGAGATTGATTAGCTAAGAAAATGTATTAGCAAATATATTCCTCTATGGAAAATGAATATTTTATATGTTGTGATTGTCAAAAGGCAACAATAAGAGTACATCGTATGATTAAAAATAAAGAGACATTTTGGTAAAAATAGTTTTGAAAGATAGAAGTGTTTTGATTATGTGAAGTCATTAATGGATTCGGTCAATCATTGACTTAAACCTCACGGGAATAAATTATTATTTGAAACATTGAGGAGAATGAGACTTAAGTCACTTGAAAACAAATAAATAATGGTAACACAACCTTTGGGATTGAAGATCCCATGAAGAAGGTTCAATAGGAAAACATGAATAATTTGTTAGTCCTGATAGCACTAAAAATTGATTTTGATCAATTTTCATTATTTTCACCTATATGAGTGTCAAGTTGGGTCACTCGATGAGATCATGACAAGATCTCTAGAGCACTCATGAATATCAGGCATGCACATGGCCTCTTGGTACAAAACAATGATAACAATAAGGATTGTGGGAGTGTGATGTGATTCATAAACCACTAACACAAGTCAATTGTTTTGGATTCAATACTTGTTACACCCATTACACTGTGTGTTAAAACTTATCATTGTAGGTCTGGTTGATAGCTTGTTACACCAGGTCTGACACATTACATCCAAGAGAAAGAGAACCTAAGAATTTTATATTTTTATAATATTCTTTAACCTTTTGAAATATGTGGGGATTATTGTATATTTTGATTAGATATTTCAAAATGTTAATATATATTTTTAATAAATCTCATTGCCTATTTTAATGTGGATTTATTTCATATTATAATTTAAATTATTACCTATTTTAATTTTATTAATTAGTAATTATTCTGATTAATTACTACAAACATTTATATTAAAGAAGGTTTAGAGAATCATAAAAAACACATCTTTTGTACATCCTTTTCTTCTTCTGTGAGTTCTTGGGTTTTTCTCACAAAAGAACTTCCTAGTTATGTTGTCCCAAATTAATATTAAGAAGAACCTATTATATTTTGTGGGACTAGTGCATCACGTGAATAAGTCTTTGAGGACAACGTAAATTCATAGGTCTCAGACTTAATTTGTTTGTAATAATACATAATTGTAGGTTGTGATTCGTGAATGATCGATTCATGGTTGATTGTGATATTTAGTGCCATGGACAACAAAGCTTGCATCTTCCACTTTCTAGCCACCACTGGAAGCTTGGAGCTTTTATTCATCCTCTTCTTTTCCAACACCACACGAGTCACTCCTAGGTGATGGGAGTGGGTTTTGATTCTTTTACAAACGATTGGGTGTTGATTATAATTGTGATTTTGGGCTTGTTGATGTTGTTGAGAGTTTCTCCTTAAAGGGAGATTATGTCAAAAAAATCCTTGAGTAAAATCTTGCTTAATGAGGATAATATGAAGCAATTAACCATATATTGTGACTTGTGAGAGTTGCCATCAGAAATTTAATTTTTCTCTTCCTACTCTCACTAATAGCTCACGGTCATCACCACTAAAAAGGAGAAACTTAATTTTTGTTTGCTTTCCTAAAACAACAACTAATTATAATTATCAAATAAAGTGAAGATAATATTTTTTTAATCTTTGCTTTTCTTTCAACATTCTTTTTTTTGGAGAGACGAGAAACTAATCTCTTTCATCAATATGGGATTTAATCTAATAATAATAAGGATTAGAAAGATAAATTGATTTTTACTTTCCATAGCCTCAATGATTAACGATTTTCTTAAAATAAATAAATTAAAAGTAAGCTGTCTTTCTTTAATTTTAATTTTAACATGATAAGAGAATCAATGATTTAAAACTTGCTAGATAAGGGATTCGTTCTTTTCATTTTGAGATAAACACAGGTAATGTTTTCCTTCCACTAAAACTTTTTTTTTTTTTTTTATAAATAAAGACGAGAGGAATGTCAACATCAAAGTAAACTCCATGATCCAATTAGGTTGGAATCATAGGGATTACAAATCATTTGTAGCAGGACTCCTATTTATTAACATAAAAAAGAAAAGTACAAAAAGGCATGGAGGATAAGAACCAAGACTCGTGCAAAAAAATCAACAAAATCTATAGTTTGGAAGACTATTACTATTTAGGTTTGTATTTGGGGTACGTGAGATACATGAAGATGGTAATTGTGCCCAAAGATCAAGTCATCATGCTAATTAATTCAGATATTTTAGAGACTGATGAGAGGATGCAAATCTCGAGAACTAGTTTGTATATAGGCATATCTGGTTAGGGTGGAATTCACGTTCTACTCTTACTAGGTTATATGATGAATGGGATGGATAGTTAGCTTATGTTTCCCTATATGTTAAAGATCTTATATTATTATTTTTTAAATCAGCGGAGATCTTATATTATGATCTACTGTAATTATATATTAAGAAAAGATAATGGTTCTGTGTATAACCATCTATAAAGATTTATTTTATTTTTAATGACGGTTGATTTATTTTTATTTGTTTCTATCTTATAATGGTTCTGTGTATAACCATCTATAAAGATTTATTTTATTTTTAATGACGGTTGATTTATTTTTATTTGTTTCTATCTTATAAGTCTTAAAAAGAACACAAAAAATTTACTTTAATTTTACTTTCATAACAACTAAAGTGTAACGATATCTAGCTTATTCTTATTTTCTTAGGTTTACTTTTTAGTCCTTAAATTTTTTAGGATGCTGATTTTAGTCCATGAAACTTTTTTTTAACTGATCCACTCTCTTAACTTTTTTTTTCTTTATTTTTAGTTTTTTAATATGTTATATTGACAATCGGTATAAAAATATTGTAACTACCAGACGTCGCTACATGCATGACACTACGTACCTTCATATATTGGGGGGATATCTTTAATTTTATACATCCTTCTTAATTTAAGTTAAAAAATGTGAGGTAAATATTCATTTCCATTTGTTATATTTTTTCATACTTATAAATTATTTAAATAAGGAAAATATAATCATAAAAAGCACATTCAAAATAAATTATTATAATAAAAATAAAATTTCACCATAATGATTTATATATTAATGTAAATTTAGTAAAATTATTTTTCCATATATTAAGTGGAATTTTTTAGAAGTATAATAGTTACCATCATGGTTATCAAAATCGAGTTTTTACTCGTAGAATCATCCGATTTTACAATTTTATTGAGCCTCCGTGAGTGAAATTGTAGGCAGACTCGAAATCAGAGTAGACTCATTCGAGTCTGTGTATACTCGTGCAATTCTGAGTAGAATAGCGAGTCTGAGCCGATTTCACGATTTTGTTAAAAGGAAAAACGACGTCATTTTGTGTGTCTGATTTTTCATTCTTCTTCCTCACCATGTGTCTGCTGTTTTCATTCGCGATTTTCTTTCTTCCTCACCCTGTCGTTTCGTGTTTGCTCTCCTCGCTTCGCATTTGACTGTGAAAGGGAAGGCCTTAGCCCATAGGCGAAAGTGAAGGCCTCACTTAGCTGCGAAAGCGAAGGCCTGTGTCTACGTGGTGGCAGTGGCGACCCGGTGACGCTGCGACGGTGCCATGGTGCGAACTGCGAAGCGAAAGTGGACCTGTGGAGGTAATGCCTTTTGTTTTTCATCCAATGCATCTCATTCATTAGGGATTCTCCCTTCACAGTTATGATGACCTTAATTTTGTATATTTTTAGTCGCTGTCATTCCTCTTTTTTATTGTTTTAGTGACTATTTTTAATATCAGTTTTGTGTAATGCCTTGCTTGTGTCTCTGTTATTTTTTTTGCATGCTATAGGAATGGGGGGATTGAAAACCCCGTCAACTCTTAGCAAACCCCTCAGTTTTCGTTTGGAGATAGATAGCTCAAGTTGATTTTTTATTTGTTTTAAAAAATTGAATATAAGTCTTGGATGGGTTAATTAATAGTTTCAAACTTAGGATTTAAGGCAATATGAATTGTTTGAAAGACTTGGATTTGTGAAACTTCAAAGGGGATTTTTATGATAGACTTGGTTAGGCTGAGTAGAAATTAAAGGTGCTTTACATACTAATAGTTTATCTATGGGTGTCGTGCTGTCATGATTTCCATTTTCTAACTCATGCTATGAAAATGAGACTTGTAGGGGATGATTTTGTCTTTGCCTGATGCTATAATATTTTAAAGATTGCTATTACCTAATAAAATGGGTAACAAAGAAATATGTTTAAAAGATTGAGTAAAATAGGATATAAACTGGTTTGAAAGGTTAGGTTTAGAGGAATCGTGATTATGGTTTTCTATTAGAATATAAAAGTGGTTTCTTTATAGATTTTTCCCTTGTATAGTTTGGAGGAATAAATGTGATGTCATTGGTTTTTCCCTTGTTTGGTTTTGGTGTTTCAATGCCGTGGATCTCGAGTGGTTGTGTCCTCTTATTAATAACTTCCTTTTTTTCTCTGTTATTAGTTTGTTATAATGAGTGGAAGTGGATCCAATTCATCTGGTGGAGATACTAATACAACTGCGGGTGGATCTTCTTCTATTGCTAGAAGTAAAAGCAGAAATGCCCCTAGGAATATGACTAATATTGGGTGGAAACATGGGATTGATGTTGATGGGAATGGTAAGAGAGTCAAATGCAAATATTGTTCAAAGACTGTGAGTAGTGGAGTTTTCAGATTCAAGCGTCATCTTGCCGGGACTAGACAAGATTTCGAGCCTTGTGCTACGGTGTCAGATGAGATTAAATTGCTGATGATCAAAATTGTTGTTGAATCTAAAGTAACAAAAGAAAAGAAAATGAGATTGAATAGTATTGATGAAGATGAAAAAAGTGCTGAGGGGGTGGAGGCAACCAACTTGTAGGGACAAAGGGGTTTTGGTTCAAAAGGAAAAGAAGGTAGTGCGACCAGTGGGAGTGTCAGTGTTCAAGCAACCTTGAATCAATTGATGAAAAAAAAGATAAACCTTTAGTTGATGCTCAAGTTGCTGAATTTTTTTCCACAAGTGCTATTCCATTCAATGCTATTGAAAATCCTGCATTTTTAAAGATGTGTAATATGATCAGGAAATATGGACCTGGTTATAAACCTGCATCTTATCATGATGTTAGAGAGAAGCTCTTGAAACAATCAGTGCAGAAAATTGATGAGAGTATGCAAGAGTTTAGGGATGAGTGGAAGAGAACTAGTTGTTCAATAATGTCTAATGGGTGGACGGATAAATAAAAGCGTTCAATTTGTAACTTTTTGGTGTTAGTATATGGATGTCCTAGAGAGAATCTTTTCATTAGATTAGGACATACATGTACTTTTCATATTATCATGAATAAATTATAAGCGCTCTTTATCTTGTTTCATATTCTGTCTCGATATCATTATTAATATATGAGTAACTGGATAAAACCCTTGGAATAGAATAGGTATCTCTTGAGTATCAGTGATGGGATCACGATCATGAGGATTCAAGGATACTAGATGTCTACTCCTAAATTTAAGTTCCTAGTCTAGAGACACTGAGAATGGGGATCAGTGATCTTGGGTAAGACTAGCACGGCTTATCTACTTGTATGCAGATACAAGGTAAAGACCTCATGAGCTTCAGACATAGAGATGTCTTAGCTAAAGTCGTGGGTGGACCTATAAGGGTATAACTCGCACTGAACGGACCCATAAAAAGACTCTATGAGGAAATCTCACAGATAGTATCATTAGAGTAGTCTCTTATTATTTGGGTGTGTCTTTCCTTAGACCAGAAATTTTCACCTAGACTGTGTTCTAGAAGACATGCTTTGATTGTATACCTCGTCTGCCTGAAACATAGAGACACATAGGTATACCTTTGGGCATGTCCTTAAAGAACATGAGTCTAGGGTGACTAGCTGAAGGAATTCGCCAAATCTCTGTGAGAGATTAGGTTATCTGTAAACCGGAGAAATCAGGATGACATTTACGGGACTCGGGAATCTATGCATAGTAAAAGAAATCATGAGATGATTTGCCTTTAGAGTAAGTAAAATTGGAGACTCCCTATTTCGTATTAAAGCTTACCCTAGACCGCAAGGGCTGATACGTTTCCTTACCCTAGGTTTTATAGGAAGGTAACCGAGACAAAAGGAAATACATACAGAAACCAAATAGATTTAATAGGATGATCTTTGTAAGATATGGGAACCCTTCACACTTAACCAAGAGGGGGGGGGTGAATTGGTTAGACTTGGTAATTTAAAATTTTTCTTGAACAAAATCAGAGTTTTTCCCTTTGGATCTTTATCACTTTTGAAATCAAGAACCTTTATTCAATCTAATGCTCAACCCAAGGTATGCAATAGCTCAAGAACTTTGTTGATAACAAAAACACACAATCAAGAATAACAAAATATAACCATTATAAAGAAAATAAACAACACACAAAGATTTATACTGGTTCACTTCAAACACTATGAAGCTACATCCAGTTTTCTTCCATTCAACACTAGAATGGAGTTCCACTATTGCAATTTTCAGTTCTTACAAGTTATTACAAAGTCTCTCTTTATCAACCCTAGATAAAGTTCAGAAATCTAAAACACTATTAGATTCTTAGAGACAACCCACTGAGAACACTACTCAGTATATCCCCTAGAAAAACTCTATCTCTAGATTACAAGCAAGAAACCCAATTACAATAGACAATCAAATACAAAATACTCAAAAGAATTACAACCTCAAAGTTTAAGGAAAGAAATCACCTGATGATCCAATGAATGATATGCAAATGAATGAACAATCAGGGTGAATTATGAAAACAATCTTCAGAACATCACTTTCCTTATCCTTTGAAAAGAAACTTCTTGCTTCAATAATCACCTAACAACCCATAAGTGTTTTTGTGAAAGCAAGAACTCAATGAACCCAAAAATCCACTAAGAGAATGTTTAGAAAGCCTTAGAATGCTCAGAATACGTATTAGTCAATTTAGTAAAACAGCTGAGCAAGGATTCAATTTATAACAAACTTTCTAACCGTCAGTAATCTATTAAATACACTCCTTTAATCGATTATTTTGCTTATGTAATCGATTATTTCAAGACTGTAATCAATTAAACCGTTCAACAAATTTTTGGGTATAAGCAACGAACAAAATAATCGATTACTCTGACATGTAATCGATTACACCAGACAGTTGCACAAATATAACAACACTGTGTAATCGATTACAAACTCTGGTAATCGATTAAACCAGGAACCTATATAAAACTGTTTTGAACTATGTAATCGATTACATCATTTGGTAATCGATTAAGTCAGGAACCTGCACAAATTGATTTGAACTATGTAGTCGATTACTACAATTGGTAATCGATTAAACCAGCAGAACATGTTAAGTATAGCATATAAAGTAATCGATTACTATTACTGGTAATCGATTATGACAGGAAGGTGATGTATTTTGATTGGCCTATGTAATCGATTATAGCATGTTGGTAATCGATTAAACTGTTCATTAAAGCTGTTTATAAGAGAACTAAGGTAAAATAATCAATTACTCCGATACGTAATCGATTACATTGTTCTTGAAAAGTGTTCCAGAAAGCACCAAGAACAAGATAATCGATTCTTTTCTTAATATAATCGATTAATCTAGTAGAAAACATTATTTTTCCAAAACTCTTGATTTATTTCAAAACCTTAGACAATTTATCAAAGCCTTGTAAATTCTTATACTCAAATTAATTCCCTTAATGAATGATATGAATGCAATGCACTTGGATCACCAGAAATGCTTTCTTCCTTTTACATTCAATCACAAATTAATCTTCAAGGCTTCAAGGCATGTTGAAAGTTCAAAACCTTCTTTCTTGAATCAATCTATGCTTTGTCCTTCAAGCAACTCCCCCTGAGTTCAACAATCTTGTCATTTACCTAACTAGTTCTGGGGAAACAAAGCATTGCTAGTGCTCTGTGTTGTCATTAAATGGGTAGTGGCCTTGTTGGACCCAAACTCATTTATGTTAGTAGCTATGTTGGGCCTAATGGGTCACACACTAACACTTTATTGTCATGACATTATAGCATTAAAGGTTTTGGGCCTAATAATGGTTTGTTGGCCCAAGAAAGAGTTTGGATACTTATCTTAAAGAGAGAGGAGTGCATGAATGGAGTTAATGGGCTTGGATAGTCCAAGACATTATTAATTAATTTAAATAGTTAAATTAATTATCTAATATTTAAATTTGATAATTTAAATTTTGAATTTAAATATTTGAATTTAAATATGAATTAACTATAGTAGTTAGTTTCACATGAAAAGGAGAAGATAAAAGCTAGATTTGAATTTGAATTCAACTAGCATCTTATCATGATCATGTCCTAGATTTTAGGAAGAAGTTTGAGGGCTGATTAGGGGCTTATCATACGGATGGATATTTGATTATTATTTGGCAAAATAATTCCCAAGTAATTGACTTGGTCTTAGGAGGATATGATAGGAGGTTGTTGGCAATTTTTGAAATGCAACAACTCTATCTTTTCTTCATGTGTGGGTGCTCCATAATCATATTTTTTGGTTAAAAAAATCTGACTCAAACTCTTCTATAAAATATACTCTTGTGATCATAGTTCTCTAATAGTTTTTGAGAAAAAACCTATTTATCTTCCTCCTTTTCACGTGCCCCTTTGTGTGAGTTTTGACAGAAAATTTAGCCACCAATATCATCTATTGGTAAGTCTCTTAGATAAGTAAAAACACTTTGAAACCTAACCTTCTTCCTCTCCATTGGTGCGCCTAGCTTGCCTCCTTTGGCGTTTGTTGGTGGCCTTCAAGAAGTGTTCTTCAGTCGTGAGAAGAAGTGGTGTGGATCAACATTAGAGGGCTTGTATCTTCAAGCCTATCCTTGATCATCAAGTTTCGAATATAAACAAGTTAACATCTATGTCCTAAAGAATGATTCTTGTGTGGTATGTGTGTTTCCGCTTGAAAAATTTTGTTTTTCTCACATGCCTTTGGGCTTCAAGGCCCTATCTTTCATGGTGAACAGTCCGAAAGGGACAATATTCTTGTATTCTTTAGATACTTCTGACATCTCAAAAACAACTGACAAATGTTTTAAGATGTTAGATGACGTTGTCACATTTATTGGAGAAGAGAATGTAGTTCAAGTAACTACTGATAATGCTGCAAATTTCAAAGCAGCAGAAGAATTATTGATGCACACTCGACAGAATTTGTATTGGGTTCCATGTGTTGCCCATTGCATTGATTTGATGCTTGAGGACTTGGAGAAATATTTGAAGGTTCATGAAGTTACTATAAAGAAGGGAAGAAAAATAACCACTTATATATATGGTAGAACAATGCTCATCAACATGCTCAAGAAGTACACAAATGGGAGGGACTTGGTTAGACTTGGTATGACTAGATTTGCAACTGCTTACTTGACTTTAGCTTGTTTCCATGAAATGAAAACATCTTTGATTAGGTTGTTCAGTTATGAAGAGTGGAAAAAAAGTAAGTTTGGAACTTCACAAGAGGGGAGAAAAGTTGAAAAAATTAGTTTTGGATAGTAGATTTTGGAAGAATGTATCCATATGCCTCAAAGTTGCTGCCCCTCTTATGGTAGTCATTTGATTGGTGGATTCTAATCAACAACCTGCCATGGGTTTCCTATATGTTCAGATGGATCGTGCAAAGGAAAGGATTAAAAGCAACTTCAATAAAGGAGATAATTTTAAGAAAGATAACGGAAAAGTGAAAGAAGGATTGTTTATTTGTATGATGAGATTGGTAAATGACATTAGGGTAAGGAACAAAATTAATGGGCAACTTCTTGAATTTCATTTTGCAAAAGGTCTTTTTTTTCTATGGAGAATGCAATAAACTCTAGGAAGATTATGCCACCTTCAAAATGGTGGGAAATGTTTGGGGATGGAGGTATAGAATTAAAGTGGTTTGCTATTCGTGTTTTGAGCTTAACTTGTAAAATTTTCTTGATGTGAGCGTAATTGAACTTCATGACTATATTTGTGTTTTTTAATATTTGTTTTTGTTTAGTTTCACTACTACAAAAAGGTCCTTTTACGACAGTGATTCTACATCGGTTGGTAAGAAACCGTCTTAGAAAGACACACGGTGACATTTTTGTAAATAAATACAATAATTCTAAGACGGTTTTTGCAAAACCGTCTTAGAAACTACCATTCGAAGACGGTTTTCACAAAATCGTCTTAGAATAATTTGCATTCCAAGACGGTTTTTCAAAAACCGTCTTAGAAGATTTTTCGATTTTTTAAATTTTGATGTCTCTTACGTTCTGTCTTAGCTTTTTTAAATCTAGGGTTCCTAATACCATTCACGCTTCAAACTTCTCCTCCCACTCCCTCTCCCTCAAGCGCTCCATTGGAGGACGCTCCCTCCACATTCAGCTCCACCAAAGCCAAAAACCCCTTATATTCCCCACCCTATTCTAACCCCACCACCCTTTCCTTCCACCTCCACATATGACCATTCCTCTTCTGGAAAAGACAGGGTTCCACGTGAGATTTAGATCGATTGCGGCTACCACGACCACTCCAGGCTCTGCTTCAGCGTGGACGGGGAGAAGCTTCGCAACATAAGCAGATGAAATGGAAGTTCAGATGAACGAATAGGTCCAGGTGGAATGGGCAAGACTTGGTCCTCTTCTTCGCTCTTGTCTTTCGGTGGAAGCTATTGGGTTTTGGAATGGTCCAGTGTGAAGGAGAATGACTTGGTCGTTCCCGTTGGTTTCTCTTTTCTCTTTTTTTAAATTTGAACCTTATCTTGGACTTATTATTATATACTAAATGTATATGTAAAATTTTGTTGTGTTTATCAGATGAGAAAAATAGTGAGGAAACTTGCTAGGTGTTTCCCTTTGCTATAGTGACCAGCAGATGCAAAGAACCGATATTAATTCGAAAGATGGTTAGAGTAAATTTTTGTGCTTTTATTTTTGTGTACATCCCCTTGTCTCCTTTCCTTTTCTTTTTAATTTTTTGTACTAATTTGATGGTGATGGCTTTGGAAACAATAGGTGTACAATTTTGTTCGCTTGGCAGAGCTATATTATGCAAGAAGCCATGGCATGGATATTAAAGGACCAACAAGAAGCTCCAAATATAACAAAGTGAGTGAGTTAGATGTAGTGTGTGTACGGCTTATTATTATATGTTGCATATATTTAATTCCCAACTCCTAAATTTTTCAAATTTTATGAGAACTAATAATTTTGCATTTGTTGTGGTCTATTTATATAGGATACCAAAGCTGAGGCAATCCTTTGTCAACCTGCCAGTGATTTTCTTCCCATGATAGATGAGGTTCGTCTATTAGTATATTAACCCTTTCTTAGCTATCCAAATGGATTTTGTTTCTAGAATGTTGAAAGTAATTTATTTTGGATACAAATTTTTTATGTGTATCAACAATTAGTTGAAAAGACAAAATCAACTCCTGGAGCTCTGGTTGAGAACAACAAGTTCTGTCTTTCTGTTCACTTTCGTTGTGTTTTAATAAAAGGTACAAACTAAAAGCTATGAATTTTAGACATTCGTTTGTAACTATTTGTTGTGTTTTTGTTCCTGTAAAAAAAATTATTATTATATGGACTATTTTTATTTCTCTGTTCATGAAAAAGTCTAAACCAAATGCACTATACATAGCAATGGAGTGAACTGGCACACCAAGTGAAATCAGTTTTAAAGGAGTACCCGAAGCTTCGACTTACCCAAGGAAGAAAGGTGGGCGATGGTTTTGTTTTTTTTTATTATCTATTTTTTTAGGGGGAGTTTGATTTAGTTTGAAAGAAGGAGTAATAAAACAAGTAAGAGATGACTCACTTTCATTGCCATTTGTTTTACACAGGTGCTAGAGATTCGTCCCACTATTAAATGGGACAAAGGGAAAGCCTTGGATTTTTTATTGGAGTTACTTGGTGAGTTTTAGTCTAACACACTCTACGTTTTATTGTCACAATTGAACATGTGCTAAACATATTTTTTATAAAACATGTATTAATGATGGCTCAAAGTTACGTACAAGTATATGGCTCTGTGCTATTCAGTTGTTGGACCCTGAAGTGCTTTGACTATTTACAAATAATTAAGGAAACTCCTATACCCTATAGCAAAATTTATAGATTGTCGCTTGTCGTTGTAACTATAGAAATTCTACATAAATTATAGTTTCATAGTTGATTTAGAGTTGTGTTTCTCCAAATGTGTTAGTTTTGTGTGTGTGAAATTATAATTTTCTTTACACCTCCATTTTTCATTTTTGGTTTCTTTTTGTTTCCATTCTGTAATATGTCTCATGTATTACAAGCAGGGCCCTCATTGTAATTTTGCTAGACCAACTTCAGGAAGCACTGCATGTGTTGCAATTATTGGAAACAACAAACTTTTTGTAGCAAATGCCGGTGACTCACGTTGTGTAGTATGTAGGAAGGGTCAAGTAACTTCATGATGAAAATTCTTGGATTTTCATCTTCAAAGTAATAGATCTTGTGTATAATTATTACAATAGTTTTCTTACTATGCCTTATATCTACAGGCGTATGATTTGTCTATAGATCATAAACCTGATCTTGAGATTGAGAAGGAAAGAGTCGTAAAAGCTGGTGGTTTTATTCATGCGGGACGAGTTAATGGGAGTTTAAGCCTTGCAAGAGCTATAGGTACTTTTCTACTGCCAAGTGAGCTTTAGGTACTTATAAATGTTCATTTTGGCTTTCTTCCAATTTTAACCTGAATGAGTGGATTTGACCTCTGTGCAATCAGTCAGGCATATTGTCAACATGATAAATTGATAATTAAGTGCACCAAAAAAAAGTCAAGTATTCAAGTTTCTATGATTTTATGTTGTATGCTTTATTTTGTTTCTTTACAAAGCAAGTTGAGGTTGCTATGCATGTGAATCTGTTTCAAATTGGCAAATTGAGCACATTCCAATATGGTTTGTATGGTCCCCATTCAATATGTTTCAATGTTCTGCAGGTGACATGGAATTTAAGTAGAATAGATTCCTTTCTTCTGAAAAGCAAATGGTGACAGCCAATCCAAACATAAATTCTATAAGTTTATTCCTTACAAATCAGCTTACTTGACATGTGATACATAAAATAGAATTGAATAGATCTACCACAGTGTGCCAGTTACAATATTGAAGAACCAATAGTGAAATGCTTGCTTTAGGGGGTTGATTGTGTACAGATTTAATTTGTGTCTCATTTCCTTAGGGTCTACTTTTCTATCTATCTATCTATCTATCTATCTATCTATCTATCTATCTATCTATCTATCTATCTATCTATCTATCTATCTATCTATCTATCTATCTATCTATCTATCTATCTATCTATCTATCTATCTATCTATCTATCTATCTATCTATCTATCTATCTATCTATCTATCTATCTATCTATCTATCTATCTATCTATCTATCTATCTATCTATCTATCTATCTATCTATCTATCTATCTATCTATCTATCTATCTATCTATCTATCTATCTATCTATCTATCTATCTATCTATCTATCTATCTATCTATCTATCTATCTATCTATCTATCTATCTATCTATCTATCTATCTATCTATCTATCTATCTATCTATCTATCTATCTATCTATCTATCTATCTATCTATCTATCTATCTATCTATCTATCTATCTATCTATCTATCTATCTATCTATCTATCTATCTATCTATCTATCTAAACCTGTAGGGAGGAGTTAACCGAGAAGGCATAACATATTACAACAATCTCAAATGAATTGATATCAAAGGGTCAGCAGAAGTCAATTTTCTCACTATAGAAGGCATGATACTCCAAATCAAACTAAATTAGATGTACCTTTTCTGTTTACAGGACATCAGCCCTTTATAACTCTATTTCACTATGAATTTGCAATTAAACAATAGTAGTTACAAAATTTACATACCTTGTATATTGTACGGGATATGGCAGTATATATCTTGTTTTGCAGACTTTTTTTTAACCATTGTAATTAGCATCACAAAATGTTATAGATGTTATATTTTATCCTATGTATATTGTTGTTAGTGAAACTTTGAGATTAATCTTGTTAATGAAATGATATTTATTTTTATATACTTCGTATGATCGATTAATATTGATCATATCACCGCGACTATTATTATGTACGTGTAAAAAAATTTGGAAAAAAATAAATATTAAAACAAATACGAAACTACATCGGTTATCAACGAAGAACCGTCTTAGAAATGGGCATTCTAAGACGGTTTTAGTGTAACAACTGTCTTAGAAAGCTGCCTTCTAAGACGGTTATGGTGTACAACCGTCTTAGAAAGCAACTTTCTAAGACGGTTCTCAACGTAAAACCATCGTAGTTTCCTTTTTTGTTTTATTTTTTTAAATATTTATGATAGAAATGACAATGGTTGTTAGCACGCACCGTCTTAGAAAATGCCATTTTAAGACGGTTGTTAACTACTAACCGTCTTAGAAAGTGACATTCTAAGACTGTTAGTAGTTAACAACCGTCTTAGAAAGCCATTTTCTAAGATGGTCGTCAATCGACTTTAAAATTTTTACTTATCAACGACACCTATAACAACAACGGTTGTTTAACCGACGTAGAAAGGGGTAAAGAACCGATGTAAAAAGCCTATTTTGTGGTAGTGTTTAGACTCCAGACTTTAGTTAAGTTATGAATTCGATTTTTTCAATGATACTTATAGGTTCATACAAAGAGGAGAAACCGCTTGTATCAAAAGAAAATGAATGACTTAGTTTATGTGATGTAGAACTTGAAGCTCAAATGTAGACAAATAAGAAAAATTGTTGCTCTTCCATTTAAAGATATGAAATTTGATGATGAGAGGATAACAAAAGAGGGAGATGATATTTTTTATGAAGACAATGTCAATGTCCAAGTTGAGAAACCTCTAGGTGAAAGTGGTAGTGGAAACAATATTGACTTGGTTGGAGGAAGTTTAAGTGATCCAACTTTGAACGCATTTGATATTGACAATTTGGTATTGAATGACAATATTGAAGATCACTTCTCAACCGGGGAAGAGCTTGAAGATGATGAAGATGAAGATGATGGTGGTAGTGGTGGTGATACTGGAGATGATTTTATTACAGGATTAATGGACATTTGAACTATTTCTATGTGTTTTATGTGCTTTTATTTTAAGAACTTATGTTTTGTATTGTATGAATTTATGTTTGATTGGGTGTGAATTCTGGACGGTAGACTATAGTAGTATGATATTAGTTTATTCACGAGTCTATGATTCAAGTCTACGGAGCCCCCACGAGTCTACGTAGACTCTCGATTTTGACAACCATGGTTACCATTAAAATTTTCATGTTAATTTCAAAAGAAACTAGTTGTATAGATTACATTATTATTTTTTAATTTTAATATTGGAGAAAAATCTTTAGTCAAAAGTTTATCCCCATAAATTTAGTATAAATTTACAATTATTTTCTTATAAAAATATTCATTATCGTGTCTTATAATTTAAATATTTTATATGATAAGTTAAGTCTAAATTTGTATTCATACTTTCATGAAAAATATTTATTTTCATTTCTCATAATTTTTTGTACTTTCATACATGATAAAATTAAACACTAAAAAATTATTTAAATAAGGAAAGATAATAAAAAAATGCATTCAAATTAAAAGTATTATAATTAAAAATATAATGTTACCATAATAATTTATATATTAATATAACTTAAGTGATATTTTTTAGAAGTGTAACAACTGCCCTTCAATATTTCATATTAATTTCAAAAGAAGCTAGCTGTATAGATTTCATGACTATTTAAATTAAATGAGAGAAGGTTTTAATACTTTTCCAAAAGAACCATTATCAATACTATCATTGCAAATTAATTTATTAATTAATGAGATGAGAATTAAAATTAAATGACATGACTTTTGAATATATTTTTAAAAAGTAATTAATTAACAAAAATAAAATCTTTACATATAAATTTCATAAAAAATGGAAACAAAATTAATCATTACTGAATAAAAAAACAAATAATTCAAAACAAGATAATTAATAAGATATAAAATTATGGCTAATTATATTATTGTAATAAATAAGATAATTAATTTCCATGAAAACATAAAACAATCAATAAGATATCTCCAAATTTTTAGTGGCAAAATGAAGATTGCATTCTTCGCGGGAAAGAAAAGATTGACACATGACTGCTTTTATATAGATTCCAGAATCTTTTTAGTTCAAATTAAAAAATTAGAAATTATGTTATTTAGATGGTAATTTTTAAAATGAAAGAAATATTAAACTAGTAATATATAAAAATATATTTGACATCCTTTTAAAAAATACTTATTTGACATAAGAAGCAAATATATACACAAATCATGAGATAGTATTATATGAGAAACAAACATATAAGTACCATAATTATCTTATATATGAAATTCTAAAATTTCTTAACTGACCAATACATATTATATTTAAAGTCAATATTATATTTAAAATCAAACACATTAAATCATAAGCAAACACATAAGTACTATAATTATCCTTTATTTGAAATTCTCAAATTTCTTAACTAATAAATACATATTATATTTAAAAACCAAACACATTAAGTAAAGCAAAAACACACCCTTTCAAATTTATTAACTGTATTGTCCGGGGTTCGTAAAATACACGTGGCCACTTACGTGGTACTCTAGTACACATGTCAACCCTCCATGTCAGCTTTGCTACAGGAACACAGACGTTTTCGCTTAGCAATTGGGCTGTTGGGCCTAATAGTTTATGTCTAATACTCCTATATTTAAATATTATTGATAATGTTGCAACAACCTTATCAAGTGGCAGATACCTAATTATCTATAAGCCACCGTATTATCTACACGCTACATATTATTTATAAGGTATACATTATCTGTAAGCCTAATTATCTATAACATGCAATTATCTGTTAGTCATCATATATAGGCTAATAATTATCTGCAAGGATTGTTACACCACTTCAACAATCCCGACATACAAGGATCCAAGGCTCCCCCTCACTCTATAAGTACCAGGTTCTGTCTAACTCTTTGGAGACACTGACATTGACTCACACTCATACATACATATACTCATTGGTATACACATATATACATTCCCATTCTCACATAATTGATGTACTTACTTGATTGTCAAAGTCCTCTCCTTTGTTTTGTAGGTCCCTGCTCTTAACAAAGCCTACTCACTGTCCGACATGCATTGTTTGGAGCCTACCTTGGCCACATCCACCTTGACATGCACTACTTCTAGATTTTGACTAGTACATTTGGCGCCCACCGTGGGGCCATGATAAAACTTACCCTGTGGCCTTGCTTTTTCACCATGGTTAGTACACGATCTAGTCTCAAACGTGGTACTCCCTTCGAAGGCTCCATACCTCCCATGCCAAATATGCCAGAAATAGATACACTCTAGCAACTCCAAACCCGCATAGTGGAGATGGAGCGACGTCACGAGGAGGAACTCCGAAAGCTGAAGGCTGACCATGATCAGTTGGAGGCTCGAGTGAGACACTCCCAAGGTGACAAACACTCGCCTCGCACAATGAACGAGCGTACTCAAAGGGAGGCACACCCCCGACACACCGTAAAAACTCAAGACGACCCTAATTTATAACATGTCCACCACGGAAGGGTGGACGACTAGACGATGTAACACCCCGTGTGCACCCGGCGTATTAACATTATACAATATCAGAGTAACGCAGCAAACATGGAAAAGAATAGTAAAGGAAGCATAAATCCAATATAACATAAACATACTTTATACATATATGGTGAATTACTGTCATATACAGGCCCATTTTCTCAAGACTATACAAATGACCCCTCAGGGTATCAAAATACAACCAAAATAATCAAAATGGGAGCTAACAAGCTCCAGTCATCTAGACCTAGGGTTGTCTTCACACTATCCCAGCTCAGGCCTCTTGCCTTGGGATTTCTCAGACACTCCTGTCTCTGTTCCTGCACATAAGCCCCAAAACAGGGGTGAGGTAATCATCTCAGTAAACTCAGGGTTCTCAGAGGTTTCCCTCCCCCTGGTTCACTTTCAAGCATATCATAGCAAACATGTACATCATACCATAAAAGGGAAATCACATCAAGTCACAACCTCAATATAACATATACAGCAACACATAGTGCCTGAGAGAGATCATCCACCTCTGTGAGTACATTCCCTCAGGACTTTCCACTAAGCACCTGAATAGGATCATCCACCACGTGTGGGTACGTCTATTCAGGATTTACATGAACGCCTATGGATTATCCTAAGGGAGATCATCCACCTCTATGGGTACATTCCCAAAGGGTCCATAGTTCCTCAGTCTACTGGCCAGCAGATTACATACAATCACACATCATAATTATCTAATAACATAGTCCATGCAATAATACACTACACTAGTGTAATCAGCATCATCATAATAAGCAATATAACTTACACTATCTCAAAGTGATCAAATCACACCCTATATCAGGGTTGAGCTAGCACTCAATTGCTAGCAATCATTAAACCATCTCATTAGTATTCACTACATATTCAACATCACAACATCATAGAACATCAGATTACAGCCATATCAAACAATCACCCATGTTGGGTACAGTGAAACATAAGCAGGGAAACGATCTCTAAAAACATTGAGCTTACCTGGTCGTAGCTCAGAAGTAGCTCCCTTAGTCTCTTGGTGATCTCTACCCGCAGTGTGCACGTCACGCCCTACAGTAGGCATGAATCAAACAATCAGAAACAGTATTCAACCGTTTATATGGAAGGAAACACCTTCCCATTCATAACTAATTTAAAATCCTCTAACTTAAGGTTTATCTTAGCCCAGCTTCTATTAGGCCATACATTGACCCTCAATGGTCTGCCTTAGTCTTACCAAGGCATCAGAGTTCCTTTAGAACTTTGTACAGCTCAATTCAAAGTTGTACCAGAATCAAGAACCCACATTGGTTCAACTCAGCCAAAACACATATCTAATCACGTTTTCACCGATTATTTGACCTCATGAATAACTTTTGTAAAGGTACTTAAGTTATTTCAAGCCATAACATTGCTTTTTCACATACACTTCTCCCTTCCAAGAGCCAAACTCCAACTTCATCACAATTTCAGTTTCAACATGCCATATGGCTCAGAACAACCTCCTGGCTACATCTCTCTAAAGAACCTAAGCCTAATTCCAGCCCTATCAACATATGGTTACTATTCGTCCAATCCCCATTTCATAGATTAATCGGTTAAAACTTGAGTTTCTTACCTTAATTCAGTCGAGGAATGCTGGAGAAAGTCCTTCTCCTAGCTCTAGCGTCCTTAAACCAGCCTCTTTTCCTTCCCAAAGCTCAGTCTTCTGAAGAAACTCAAGGAATGGGGTTCACTCAATGGTTAGGCTGAAATTTGGCTTTCAATCAAGGTTATAGGTGATTAGGAGGTGTTTTCCTCAAGTTAGGTGTTTAGAGGAAGGTGTTTGGGTCAATTATGGTGAAGGTTTAGAGCTTGGAGCTCCAAAAATGGCAGAAATGCGGTGGAGGAAGAAGAAACCATGATTTTGGGACCAAATTTCGTAAAATGGCCCTTAAATACTGGTCCTGCCGACGTTCTCGCGCTAATCGCTCCAAATTAGCGCAAGAAAAAGTTTCTTAGGCACTTATGGCACTAATCGCGCCATTACGGCGCTAACCGCGCCAACTGGGCGCATCTGTGGCGCTAATCGCGCCAAACTGAAGCTATTCGCGCCATCAGGCTGCAAGAAATGGCCTTCTGGTGCAATTTCACGCTACTGGCGCCATGTCCCACGCTACTAGCGCCGCATCTCACGCTAACCGCGCCGTTCCCACGCTGTTAGCATTGCCACGCTAATCTCCACGCTGTTAGCATGGGATATTTTTTTTTTTTTTGAAAATATCAAGGTTATTATGGACGACGTCCTTTTGTCAACCGCATCATGAAAGTCAACCTACCCCTAGGTTGGAAATCATTCAACCTAGAGCGCTACGACGACACCACTAACCTAGATGAACATTTGGATGCTTCCTTATATAGGCAAATCTCTACACCAACAATGACACAGTCCTGTGTAGTGTCTTCCCAACGTCACTCAAAGGCGCAACACTGACATGGTATGGGGGGCTCCCCCATGGTCCATTGGCAGCTTCGACACTTTAGTCGAACGCTTTAGCTCGCAGTATGAAACCAGCTGATCACATCGCATAACTTCTGCCGCATTGGCCAATCTGCGACAGGCAGACAATGAGTCTCTTTGGAGGTTCATGGATAGATTCGGACGAATAGCCATCCAGATCCGAACCCTCAACCCAAAGGTGGCATTGCCATCCATGCTGTTAGCCCTACGACTAGGTAAATTTGCGGACAACCTATGTAAGAAAACCTCTTCTAGCATGGATGAGTTATGCGAATGAGCCAAGGTTACATTCAGATGGAGGAGATGTCGAGGTTCAAGAATGCAATCCGACAAGTCAGACAAAAGCGTGACAAGCAAGAAGGAGTAACCAAGACCAACCCACACAAGTTAGACAAAAGGCACAAGCTGGACAAGCGCCAACCTCTCCCAAGGGGACCCAGGTATGATGTTAGGAATTTTATACCACGGCAAGCATACCATTGTATCGTTGTAAGTTTCAAATTTATAAAAGATCATCTCCACAGGGACTTAAGCTTACTCAGTTAATCCAACTAAAATTAAACAGTTGAATAGATACGTACAAGTAGGTTGAACGATATTTCATTTATTGATGCAAGTAAAATAAACTAACTAAACTTAACGAAAATGAAAATATATTTATGAGAAAGTGGGATTGGATTTCATCATTCTTAACATCCTATATTCAGTTAATATTTGCCATGCATAAATCACCGTCTATTCTTATTGATGCACACTAAGTTACCTTGAATCGATTCCTCGCATCCAAGTTCTAAGGATAGTTTATCGAATATCGATCCCTCGCATATTTAAGTAAATTACCCCAGCGTTAAGAACTATAATCGCGTGCTTTTATGCAATCGAAACATTATGCTCTATTCCTAGCAACGTAACGTAACGAGTAATTTCATTCAGTTCAAACCCTAAGATTACTTTCCAGTCTCACTTCGGATTTAAGCTCGTGATACTAGTGATCAAGTAGGATCAAACATTAAGCGCAGAACGAAACTACCAATAAGAAATAGAACGACTCATGCATGAATATTAAAAGAAGTATAGGGTTAAGAAGATTACATCCAACCTCTAAGAAGCTAGCTCAACATGGAGAGAACCTCCTCTCTGAAGAAGCTGCTGAACATTCCCATCCTCGCTTCTCTCCGGCAGAGCTTCCACGCTAAACCTCACTTCTCTCACTTTCTTAACCTACTTAAACCTAATATTTAAGAGCCTAACACCTAAGAACAAGTCCTAAGCTAGTAAGGGAGGAAGAACTCCCAAAAATGTGTTGAGAAACCTCTCCAAACCGTGGCCTATTTATAGATTTTGGGCATCAGCATGCTTTGGTCGCCCAGGCCACCAATTTCTTCATGTTTTGGTCGCCTGGGCCAGCTAATGGCAGTTCCTGGGGACTTGTGCTCGCCCAGGCGAGTGAAATACACATGAATTGGTCGCCCAGGCGAGTTAAAAGCTTAGTCATGAAGGAATTGTTGGGCCTTGGTGCTTCTGGGCCTGATTTGCTTGTGGAACTTCCCCTGCTTGATATGTACACCTTCCTTTCTTGCTTTGATCTTCCGGAAGCCTCAGAAATCCACGGAATCTATCAAATACACAACATGATTTGGATTAATCTTTCGAAATACTTTAAACATGAGTATAAGGTGCTTCTTAACTAGGTTTAGGGAAATTTCTAAGATAATTGAAATAAATCAAAAGATAAGTGCCAATATTTTAAACATGAAATCGACTGAAATGTGGCACTTATCATATGAGCGCTACATGTTGGATATAAGGGGAGCATCATGAAGAATGAAAGACTTTGATTCAGAAATGTGTTTTGAGCTTTTAACATGCTTGAAGTGCCTTGAATTTTTGTAAATAAATCAAGTGTAAGAGAAAGACAATCTATTGATCCTTGCATTGCATTCATTCATTAACAAGATTAAATGGTTTTCATTAAAACATCAAAGCTTTTATCTTTTTGGTTAAGGATTTAATCTGATTAAAAGGTTTTTGGAAAAATGATTTTTTACTGTTTTAATCGATTACTTAATAATATAATCGATTATTTTGTTCTTCGTTCAATCTGGAAAAAACTTTATGACAACTTAATCGATTACCTATCGGATTAATTGATTATTTGGCCTTTGATTGAAACAGAAATGCTATGTTAAATGTTTTAATCGATTACTTACTTAGTGTAATCGATTACATAGTTGAAAATATATTTTGAGCCTTGTTGTGATAATCGATTACCATTATCCGTAATCGATTACATAGTTCATTTGGTAAAAGCCTATTTTCTGACTTAATCGATAACCAAAACTCGTAATCGATTACACAGTTCATTTTATGAAACTGAGCCTTCTGCCTTAATCGATTACAGCTCGATTTAATCGATTATTTTGCTAGTTGCTAAAACCCATAATCCTTCTTTAACAGTTTAATCGATTAAGTGATAATTTAATCGATTACATAAGTGTTTTAATTGATTATTTGGCGCGTTTAATCAATTACAGTTAGTTACAAAATCTGTTATAAATAAGTTTAAAGGCTTGGCTTGTTTTCTAACTTGACCACTTTGTATTTCTGAATATACACAAGCCTTCTAAGTCTTTCAAAGTGATTTTTTGAGTTCTATTACTTCTTGCTTCATTCAAAACATTCATGGGTCTTTGAATGATTCTTGAGCAATAAATTTTTAAAGGTTAAGGTGTTGCGAACACGGCAAGTGCACCGCTCGTTTCAAGTAATAAAGTAGGTAAGTAGAGTATCGTTTCCACAGGGATTGGGATGAAATTCACAGTAATATTAAGTCTAAGTGATTGGAAGTAAAAAGAAATAATTTGTGAAGAAATTGTTTGTTGTGTTGTTGAATGTTGAATAAAAACAGAAATAAATGCAGTAAAATAAGTTGAAGTGTTACCAATGGAAGAAACAATTGTGGTTAGGTACAATCCCCTCTGATTCCTACCCCTTTCACTTAACTGGTTTATCAAATTTGGTCACTCAAATGATACATCTTTCCGATTTTAATAAATCCTAATTCCTTAGCAATTCCTATCAAGCATATAAAAGACTATATCATAAGGTTCGCTTATGTCTGATTGTTCAGAGAATAAATCTTTTCTAGTTTAGTTAACCTCTAATCCCTTAGCGAATTAACCCTTTAACCTGAATCGAAAACCTAATCCCTTAGTGAATTCTATCAAGTTTAGCATTTCAAAGAATATATTGTAAAGTTCTGTAGTCATGCATCCCTATCCCTAGGCAATGAACAACTGTTATTCTAATCAGGTCAGAAATTAGAATCCCAACATCCCTATTGTGAATCCTAACTCTCAGCACTTAATTAGAGTGATCAATTCCAAATAAGAATAATACAAATAAGAACAAAATAGAATAAAACAATCAAAACATTCTCATTCAATACCAGTCAAGTTACAGAGGAGTTCACATCAGTTCTTGGCCTAACCACAATACAGAATTTAGCCTGACATAGGCTTCAAGAACCCCAAAGCTGTTGAAATAAACATTATTCTGCAGTAACCTAGCTTTGATTCTTGACTTCCAATGGTTTCCAATGATGGAATAGATGATTATAGATGAATCCCAGGATTATTCAGTGTGTCTTAATCAGTCCTAGAGGCCTTGTATTTATAGAATGATTTAATTACAGTAACAAAGCCTAAAACTGTGCAAAATCTCGAAACAGATCATTTTAAATCAGGCAAGAAATCAATTCCACGCTGATGGCGCCAAGTCCCGCGCGATCGAAATGATGGCGCTGATAGCGTGGTATTTCACGCTAATCGCGTGAAGTCCACGCAAGTATTGCTTGATGCTGAGCTTCTGGCGTGACTCGCGCGGATCCTGGCGCTGTTGGCGCGATTCTTGCGGCCTAGTCACGCTAATGGCGGGCAAAAGAACCGAAATGGTGTGTGACATGAACTATTTACAAATGGGGCAGTTTCACAAATATTTACAGAAATGAGGCTGTGACATGAACTATTTACAAAACTGGGGCTGTGTAACATGCTTGGATTAGGCATGTTACAACACGCCTAGATTGGGTGTGTTGTAACATGCCTAATCCAGGCATGTTACAACAACCCCAATTCTATAAATAAGCCCCCCCAGTTCCTTCATATATTGGCTTCCAGTGTTGTCTGCCTCTGCTAAACTGCCATCATTCTGGTGTTTTTTCATTTTTTCATAGATTTTTGTTGGTGTTGTGAGTGACGAGAAACATGAGTTCAGGTGGTAATTCTGTTCGCGTTGTCTTATATTGGAATGGAAGAAAATATCAAGGCCAACAGGGTGTGATTTTTGAAGGGGAAACACGAGGAACCACAGTGCGACGTATGTCAACCCTGAGTGAATTGCATGAAAAGATACGGCAAAAATTATGTCTGAATATCAACCAGTCAATCACTTTACTGACTGGAAGATTATGGCAACACGAGAAGTTCATGGGGTTTCAAATAATGGATGATGAAGATGTGGAGTTGGTACTAGAAGAATTTTGCAACCAGGGAAGGAAAGATTTTTTGGAGTTGTACGTGGATATTACAGAAGTTGAGGATGTTGCTTTACCCATCCAGGCAGTTCCACATCGTACATCATCATATGCTGCTGGAGGGCCATCGTATGCTGCTGGAGGGGCACCATTTGTTGGCGGAGAGGTAAACGTGTTTCAGGAGGATTCACATGACCTGACTTGGGTCATGGATGAGGATGAAGAGGATGACGATTATGAAAATATCGCAATGGAAGATCGGCTTCTTGAGGAGGATGCTAGTGCATCGAATGAGGATGAGGATGCTGGTCTACATCATGAAGATGTTAATGTCGGGCCATCTAAAACTCGTCATCATGCGGAGGGTGCTTCGAGTCAACCAGAACAAGGTAAATTAGCTAACGATGTGAATTAGAATGTTTTGTCATTTAATTTGTTTTATATTGTTTATTAATATGCTTTTTAATGTCCATTAAATGATGTTATTTTGTTAGGTTAAATAAGTGTATCCTCTTTAACCGAAAGTGTGCAGGGTTTAGATGGTTTGGTTGGAGTTTAGTGCGTTGTGTTGGGTTTAGGGTTTGGTTGGGGTTTATGGGTTGCTGTTGAGGTTTAGGGTTAGGGTTTGATTGGGGTTTAGGGTTTGAGTATTTGGGTGACGGGTTAGGGTTGTCTAATTGTTTTTAGCTAATATGGTTACTTAAACTGACGTTCAATGTACAGCTGCTGAGGCGATTCCTTTCTGGCAAGGAATTCCTCATTATACTTATATTGATTGGAGTTACCCACCTGAACAAGACTCTTTTAGCGGTTCTGGTTCTGGTTCGGGTTCAGGATCAGTGCAGGGTTCGTGGCAACTAGGGGATGATTTGTTTGTGAAACAAGAATTTGACTCGAAAAAGGAAGCACAATTAGCAGTGAAGCATAACTTGATGAAGGAGCATCAAGAAGCAATTGTGGTTGAGAGCAAGCCTGACAAGTTTTCCATGAAATGTGTTGCGCATACTGATGGTTGCCCTTGGAGGGTTAGGGTTATTAAACCAGTTTTCCGTGAGAATTGGGTTGTTTCAAAATGGGGTGGAAAACACAATTGCTTGAATGATCATGTTTCACAGGGTCACAGACAGCTTGATGCCGATGTAATTGCCTCACTGGTTGTTGGTATGTTTTAATTTATTGTGATGCATTTCGAAGACATATTTGTTTTCAAAGCATGTTGTTGATGTGATTGTTCAATTTTTTTTAAGGAATGATTAAGGAGGAACCATCAGTCTCATTGGTTCAGGAGAGAATTACCAACACATTCGGATTTCAAGTTTCTTATCGAAAGGCCTGGTATGCGAAGCAGAAAGCAATGGCAATGGTTTATGGGGACTGGTAGAATCTTATGCCCAGGTGGTGTAACTACATGCTTCGTTTTGCACCAGGTTCTTATTTTGATATTCAGACGAATGATTACTTCGTTGCAAATCGACTGGTACGAGCAAAACGCGTGTTTCATCGCATTTTTTGGACATTTGGACAGTGTTGTGAGGCATTTAACCATTGCAAACCCATCATTCAAGTTGATGGCACTCATTTATATGGAAAGTATAAAGGAAAAATGTTGGTTGCCACAACTCAGGATGGGAATAATGAATGTGTTCCTTTGGCATTTGCCGTTGTTGAGGGGGAGACATTGGAAGCTTGGAATTACTTCCTTTCTAACATTCGCTTCCACGTTACTCGCATGCAAAATATATGCCTCATTTCGAATCGCCACCGGAGCATCATATCTGCTGTTCAAAGTCATCCTGGTTGGCAACCACCTTTTATGCATCATGTGTTTTGCCTACGCCACATTGTCAGCAATTTTAATCAAAGATTCAAGGATGCAAGACTGAAGAAGGCCCTCATGAATTTAGGTGAGTCAAAACCTTGAAATTGATCATACTTTTGGTTTAGAAAACTTTGTAAACAGAATTATGTTGCTTTGTTTTATATGATGTTGCAGGTTATACAACCTCTACGGTCGACTTTGACATTGGATTTGCACGATTTCGTGATAGCAGTCCTGAGGTTGCCTGTAACACCCCGTAGGCCTCCGACGTGTTATCATTAATAATATCAGATTAGCGTATAAAATATCAATTAATCAGTTCAGCGGAAACAGAGGATCGTTTTCTTGATACATTATGTATGGAATCACATATACAGAACCATAAAATCACGCCCCTGCTGATCCAGTTTATCAAAATCACATGATAAGACAGATAACAGAGCTTTAGGCAAAGTAACAACAATATAAACATACACATGTACTCAGGGGAAAGTCTCATATACATAATATCCAAGTTCTGTATAATATATACATCTCAGGTTCACACCACACACGGTGCTACAAAAGAATATAATCCCTCAAAAGGGGGTATACAGAACTAGAACCAAACAAATCAAAATAGAGCCTTCAAGCTCTCCAAGCGGCTCCTCAGCCAAGTAGCCTAGTCTCTGACGGGCCTCTTGCCCTGAGACTGCTCTTCTCTTCCTGATGATTCACCTGAAACCACATAAACCCCACACGGGGTGAGATAACATATCTCAGTAAGCTTAGGATCCATGGAGGAATCTCCTCCATCCTGGCCCACTATCACAATACATATACACAAACATCACAATCAAATGGCCCACTGGCCTAGCCTTCTGGCTTTCTCAATCACACAGCATATCATACAAGGTGACTACACATCTCAGAGCAGGAGGAAACCATCTCCTGTAATCAAGTCACCAAACAGGAGGAAACCATCTCCTATATCAACATATCAGGCTAGGAGGAAACCATCTCCTAGAATGGGAGGAAACCATCTCCCAGTGTGAGGCCAGAACTCACACTTGTGTCATCCCACCGGACGCTACCCTTAACGGGGATGTACACATATGGTACCTCCGAGAATAGCAGGAAACCATCTGAACTATTCCCTTGGCCTAGGGGATCATCATCACCCCGGGATCATCATCACCCAAGAGCCAGCCATACTAGGAGGAAACCATCTCCTAGGGAGGTCCATATCTATCTATTGGCCAACAGATCTATCACAGTCATATCACATCACAAAGCAAGCACATATGCATACACATATCATTATGAGGATGCAACTACCAATGCATGCATCATGAAATGACCACCACTCCCCAGGAGTATGGTGTGGCACACAAGATGGGAAATCATCCCCCAGAGACGCTGAACTTACCTGGCAAGATGTTACTCTGTGGTCTGGTCCCTGCTTTGTGGCTCCCGTCACCAACAACCTCAGAATCACGGCCTAATCAAGGCACATGTAATTTCATATCAATCTCAAGACCACAGACATCAATCACAGATCAAATATATCATAATTCCCCTATCCTAGGGTTCAAATCATACTCAGCCCACACTAGGCCGCTCTCAGTCCACACAAGGTCTCTCAAGGCTAATTACAAGCCATCTGAGTCATCACA
>PYAF01001353.1:101972-141132 GCA_007407185.1 Glycine tomentella | reverse complement strand
ATATGAGATATGGAATGGTAAGAGACCCAACCTGAGTTATCTCAGAGTATGGGGATCGCCAGCATATGTCAAATCGTTGACATCAGACAAGCTTAGTGCTAAAAGCACTAAATGTCTATTTGTGGGGTATCCCAAAGGTACTAAGGGATACTACTTTTACTCATTGGACGAACACAAGGTGTTTGTGTCCAAAAATGCTAAATTTATTGAGAATGATTTACTCTCTCAAGGAGCCAGTGGAAGTAAAATTGATCTTGAAGAAGTTCAAGGACCACAAGAACAGATTGAGGAACTCGAGTCTGCATTTATTGAACAGATTGATAACACGTCGGAGGCCTACGGGGCGTTACACAAACTCATTTATGTCAGTAACTATGTTGGGTCTAATGGGTCACACACTAACACTTTATTGTCATGACATTATAGCATTAAAGGTTTTGGGCCTAATAATGGTTGTTTGCCCAAGAAGGAGTTTGGATACCTATCTTAAAGAGAGAAGGGCACATGAATGGAGTTAATGGGCTTGGATAGTTCAAGATATTATTAATTAATTTAAATAGTTAAATTAATTATCTAATATTTAAATTTGATAATTTAAATATTTGAATTTAAATATGAATTATCTATAGTAGTTAGTTTCATATCAAAAGGAGAAGATAAGAGCTAGATTTGAATTTGAATTCAACTAGCATCTTATCATGATCATATCCTAGATTTTAGGAAGAAGTTTGAGGGCTGATTAAGGGGCTTACATACGGCTGATATTTAATTATTATTTGGCAAAATAATTCCCAAGTAATTGACTTGGTCTTAGGAGGATATGATGGGAGGTTGTTGGCAATTTTTGAAATGCAAACAACACCACTTTATCTTCACGTGTGGGTGCTCCATAATCAGATTTTTTGGTTAAAAAAAATCTGACTCAAACTCTTCTATAAAGTGTGCTATTATGATCATAGTTCTCTAAGAGTTTTTGAAGAAAACCTATCTACCTTCATTTATTTTCACGTGCCCCCTTGTGTGAGTTTTGATAGAAAATTCAGCCACCAATATTATCTATTGGTGAGTCTCTTAGATAAGTAAAAAAAAAACACTTTGAAACCTAACCTTCTTCCTCTCCATTGGTGTGCCTAGTCTGCCTCCTTTGGTGTTTGTTGGTGGTCTTCAAGAAGTGTTCTTGAGTCTTGACAAGAAGTGGTGTGGATCAACATTAGAGGTCTTGTATCTTCAAGCCTATCCTTGATCATCAAGTTTCGAATATAAACAAGGTAAAATCTATCTCCTACAGAATGATTCTTGTGTGGTATGTGTGTTTCCGCTTGAAAAATTTTGTTTTTCTCACATTCCTTCGGGCTTCATGGCCTTATCTTTCAAAAAGGACAAACTATGTGATGCTTGTCAAAGGGGAAACAAACCACAAATTCTTTTCAAAGTAAAAACATTGTTTCCACCTCTAGACCCCTTGAATTACTTCACATTGACTTATTTGGTCCTTCTAGAACTATGAGTTTAGGAGGCAATTATTATGGGCTTGTCATTGTAGATGATTATTCTAGATTTACTTGGACTTTGTTTTTCAAATCCAAAAGTGATGCTTTCCATGCTTTTAGAAAAATGGCCAAGCTTGCTCAAAATGAAAAAGGTAGCAAAATTATCTCAATAAGAAGTGATCATGGTGGAGAATTCCAAAATGAACATTTTGAAAAATTCTGTGAGGAAAATGGAATTAACCACAATTTTTCAGCTCCAAGAACACCTCAACAAAATGGTGTTGTGGAGAGGAAAAACAGATCTCTTGAAGAAGGAACTTGAACTCTTCTTAATGAGACAAATTTGTCAAAATATTTTTGGGTTGATGCTGTAAGTACAGTTTGCTACACTTTGAATAAATTACTTATAAGACCTATTTTAAAGAAAACTCCTTATGAGCTATACAAAGGTAGAAAACCAAACATTTCTCATTTGAGAGCTTTTGGCTGCAAGTGTTTTGTTTTAAACAATGGGAAAGAATCACTTGGAAAATTTGATGCTAAAGCTGATGAAGCAATTTTCCTTGGATATTCATTACATAGTAAAGCATATATAGTTTTCAATAAAACAACAATTTGCATGGAAGAATCAGTACATGTGATATGTGATGAGTCTAATCCCTCAAAAGAGGAAAAGAAGTGTGATGTAGATGTAGGTCCTATGGAGGAATTTATTCAGCTTAATGATTCTATAAATAAAGAGAAAGAAGAACCAAGTGCTAAAATGAAACCATCAACACCTGTTCAAGAGCCAAAAGATTGGAGAACAACAAGAGATCTCTCACTTGATAAAATCATAGGTGAAGTTTCAAAGGGAGTATCTACTAGATCTTCGTTAAGAAATCTATGTTGTAATATGGCTTTTGTTTCTCAAATTGAACCTAAGAATATTGATCAAGCCTTAATTGATGAACATTGGATGCATGTCATGCATGATGAGTTAAATCACTTCAAGAGAAATGAAGTTTGGGAACTTGTTCCTAGACCATCCTCTCTCAAACCTATTGGCACAAAATGGGTTTTTAGAAATAAACTTGATGAGAGTGGAATCATAGTAAAAAATAAAGCTAGATTGGTTGCAAAAGGTTACAACCAAGAATAAGGCATTGACTATGAGGAAACCTATGCTCCAGTTGCAAGATTAGAAGCCATTAGGTTATTGCTTGCATATGCATGTTTAATGAATTTTAAACTTTTTCAAACTGATGTTAAATGTGTCTTTTTAAATGGATACATTGAGGAGGATATATATGTTGAACAACGTCTTGGTTTAACTGATTTTAAACATCCAAGTTATGCTTTTATACTTAAAAAGGCCCTTTATGGTTTAAAACAAGCTCCTAGATCTTGGTATGAAAGATTAAGCAAATTTCTACTTGAACAATCTTTCACAAGAGGTCATGTTGACAAAACCTTGTTCATCAAAAGGCATAAGAATGATATCTTATTGGTTCAAGTATATGTTGATGATATAATTTTTGGTTCAACTAACCATTTGCTGTGCAAAGAATTTTCTATAGCTATGCAGAAAGAATTTGAAATGTCAATGATGTGAGAATTAACATTCTTTCTTGAACTTCAAGTGAAGCAAATGAAGAATGGGACATTTCTCAACCAATCCAAGTATTGCCTTGAAGTGATCAAAAAGTTTGAAATGGAGAAAAGTAAAGATGCTACAACTCCAATGGCAACATCAACCTATCTTGATTCAGATGAAAATGGAAAGAGGGTTGATGAGTCAAAATTTAGAGGAATGATTGGATCATTGTTGTATTTGACAGCTAGTAGACCAGACATAATGTTAAGTGTGTGCTTGTGTGCAAGATATCAAGTAAATCCCAAAGAGTCACACCTAACAGCAGTTAAAAGGATCCTCAAATATCTCAAGGCAACATCAAAAGTTGGTCTTTGGTATCCTAAAGGTGCATAAATTAATATTATTGGTTATTCTGATTCTGACTTTGCAGGATGTAAGTTAGATAGAAAAAGCACTAGTGGAACTTGTCATCTACTTGAAAGTTCATTAATCTCATGGCATTGCAAGGAACAATCTTGTGTTGCATTGTCAACTGCTGAAGCTGAATATATCTCAGCTGGTAGTTGTTGTGCACAAAGTCTATGATTGAAGCAACAATTACAAGATTTTGGAGTTGAATTAAAAGAAATACCTTTGCTATGTGACACCATAAGTGCTATCAACATTTCAAAGAATCCAATAATGCATTCAAGGACCAAGCATATTGAGATAAGGCATCATTTTCTCAGAGATCATGTTCAGAAAGGTAATATCAAAATTGATTTCATTGACACTCATAATCAATTGGCTGATATATTTACTAAACCATTGGCTAGAGATAGATTCTATGCTCTTAGAAACATGCTAGGAATCTTGGATGAATCTAATCTCTGTTAGCTTGAATGTTGTATGTCGTTTCATGTGAAATGATTTGTCATCTGAATCCATCATCATAAAAGCTTAAAATTTCCAAGTTGTGCTGCATAAATTCTGTTTTATCTGATATTTGTTAAGTAATAATCGATTAAGTATCGTATTAATCGATTAAAATCACTTAAATCATGATTTAGAGTGAAATATGAGCTTATGTAATCAATTACATAAACGAAATAATCGATTATTCTTCTAAGAAACACAATTTTCAGAAAATTGAATCTTTTCTGTGTTAATCGATTATACTGATAAAAAATCCTTTTACAAAGTAAAATTCACTGAAATAATCGATTACAGTGAATGGTAATCGATTAAATTACTGAAAATCAGTTTTTCAAATTTCAAAACCTCCCCGAATAATTGATTACATGTCGAATTAATTGATCACACATGTAACGCCTCGATTTCCCATCTTATGTTTTATTAATTTTTAATGAAAATTCTTTTCTTCTTGCTTAAAAATAATTAATACTAATGTTACTAATCACTAATATCATAAAAAGTTCTTCATCACCGATTGGTATTTATAAGTCTGACATAATATAAAATAAAATTCAGACTGATATCAGTTCTATTACATGGTACAAATCACCAAAATATTTCATTACAACAAACATCTTCAACTAAGCTTCTTTAACAAAGTCCTTTCCTCAGACATCATCTTGTCAATCCTTCTTTTACTGTTCATCTACTCGCCCAATTAGATTGAGGTCATAGCAGGTGTCAACCACAGAGACAAAACATAGGATACGTTTATGATAAACATAATTTAAGCAACAGAATACATTCAATATACAGATATTCATAACATCATCCTCAAGATATAATGCATGATTCTCTTTTTATACGATGCATGATTCTCTTTTATTCTTATCATGTGGTACCAACAGTCAAGATAGCCCCATCCCAGTGGCACAGAACTTATCTGATCAGTTAGGGTGCTGCAGTGTTGCAATAGGAAGGTCACCCACACTTCATGTGATCATCATGGGTGGCGTGGTCCTCACTGCAAGAGTCACCCCCAAGCTCAGACACATTTTGTCTGAACGCACAGACTCAGTTTAGCTATCTAACACACCTCCTCTTGAGGCAAATAACGCGGATTAACCCCCGTCGGGCCTATGCATACGAGACATATAAGACTGATTCACTTTAAGGTATAACTCTTTTTATTTTATCATCTCATATTTATTTTCAACATCAGTCTTTAATTTATATCTCACATACTTTAGAAATTCAACATAAATCAAATACATAACTCAGTTTGTTATTTATGTATAGAATTTCATGGAAACACATGAAGTTCATAGAGATTTAGGAAACACTAAGCTATACGTGAACTTCATAAAAATTTATAGAAACACTCAACAACACATTAACTTTGAACAATTATTTAAACAAAACAACACTCAAACTATCTTTATTTCTTTGAAGCATTTCATCAAACACATGGTGTGCAAGCTTTGTTCTCCATAGAAATGAATGAGATCTTATACATACTTATTCAAACAGAAGTAATACTTAAATTATGTTTATCATAAATTTACCCTATGTTTTGTGTCTGTGGTTGACACTTGCTATGACCTCAATCTAATTGGGCGAGTAGATGAACAGTAAAAGAAGGATTGGCAAGATGATGTCTGAGGAAAGGACTTTGTTAAAGATGCTTAGTTGAAGATGTTTGTTGTAATGAAATATTTTGGTGATTTGTACCATGTAATAGAACTGATATCAGTCTGTATTTTATTTTATATTATGTCAGACTTATAAATACCAATCGGTGATGAAGAACTTTTTATGATATTAGTGATTAGTAACATTAGTATTAATTATTTTTAAGCAAGAAGTAAAGAATTTTCATTAAAAATTAATAAAACATAAGATGGGAAATCGAGGTGTTACAACACAAGCCTCAACATGTTTCTGAAATTCAATCTTTTCTGTGTTAATTGATTAAATCATAAAATAATTGATTACACTTTGTCTTCTACATGTGAATTTTACAGAAATAATCGATTACGTTACGAATTAATCGATTACTGTATCTGCAGAAAGTGATTTTGCTTACGAATTAATCGATTACGCAAGGAAATAATCAATTGTTCATGGAGTTACTGCAAAATCTGACAGATTTTCTTGGAAGTTGTAACTGCCCAACTCCAACCTAATTCAAATTTGAATCCTCTGCAGTGATTTAATTCGTACTAATTGCTCCTTAATTCAAAATTCAAATACTTGGAGCCTAAAATCTCTATAAATACAGCCTATTGTTGAAGGAAGAAATCACACCTACTCTCTTTCTTATCTTTCAAACACCTCTGTGTTTTTCTTCTATCTGAGTTTAGTAACTCTGTCCAAAAGATGTCTACCTCTAAGAGAGTTAAGACTTCTAAGAGAAAGGCTGGAGAAACCTCTAACCCTGTAGTTAGTAGGTTGGATCATTGGTTCTCTGCTGAAAGGGATAAAATGACATATCTCCAATTCAATGCCACCAAACTGGTTTGTCGCCCCAAACACCTAGAGTTAGATTGGTTCATTAGGGAAGGCTTCCAATTCTTTGCTTTTCTTGAAACTCAGGGATTGAGAAAATTTTTGGAGATGAAGGGTACGTTCTACCCTGAATTGGTAAAGGTGTTTTACACCTGTGCCAAAGGTTCCATGGATGGGATACTTAGGTCCCAAGTGAATGGGGTTGCCATGGAAATAACTCCAAAAGTATGGGAAGTTGTGGCTAGTATTTCCTTTGAAGGAGAAAGGAAGTTTGAGGAAGAGGATGAGGGGTATAATAGGGTAGAAACCTATAGGGGAATGTTGATTGATCCCCAAATGAGGCTAAAGCTTAGGCTTAGCACTGGCCCCATGACCCATGAAGACAGACTTCTTCATTATATAATTACCTACATTCTCACTCCTAGAGCCAGAAACCATGCCCAAGCCACTGATGATGACCTGCAACTTGTGTATGGTCTCAAGAATTCAATTCAGATGAATTGGATTCTCATTCTTGAGGAAATTATACTAAAGTCCAAGAGGCTTATGAACTATCATTTTCCCTATGTTGTGCTTATCTCTATATTCATAGACTATTTCAACATAGATGTTTCTAATGAAGTGGTGGACAACACCAACTCAAGCAACGGTCTCATCAAGGAGAAGCATCTAACCAAACTAGGGATGGTTAAGACACCTCAAGGATGGCAAATGGTTGGTCAACAAGCTGTTCCTGTTGCTGCTGCTGGAGTTGAAGAGTATGATGATGAAGATGTTGAAGAAAGTGGCCCTACTTAACCTGTCTATAGTCCATTTGAATCCTTAATGATTCAAAAGTTGGATGGCCTGTTATCTCTTCATCATGAACATAGGGCTGAGACCAATTCAGCCTTAGATGAAATTAAGACTAGGCTAGAAAGTATTGAAGCAACATTGATGTTTGAAGGGTCTGAATCTTTCTAGTTTATTTTATAAGCCTTGTATTTCCTCTTTTATATTTTCTATTTTATGTTTTTATGCTTTTTATTTTTATTTTTAAGCAATGTAATAGTTCCCTCCATGATTAATGAATATGTTTTAGTTTCTCCTACTTGTTATCCACTGTTCTGAGTATTTTTGACTTTGATAAGCCAAATAGGGGGAGAAATGGTCGATTAATTGTGTGCTCTGCATTGTACTTTGTTCTACCCTATTTTTCTGCACATTTTTTGCACAAATAAAAAATTGAATGGATTGTCAAATTAAGGGGGAGCTAAGTAACCAAATTAACAAATTAAGTTAGATATACAAGTTAATGAATGATGAATAAAGCAAGCAGATATCTTAACACTTGTTCTTGGCAAAAAGACTGTGATTATTTTCAAGTTTGAAAAGCTCAAGTCTTCTATTTTGATTCCCTCAAAGAACTTCAAGTCCAACAAATGATCAATCAAGAATTTGGCATGTTCAAAGCCAAAAAGGGGGAGATTGTTGGATATAGGGGAAGCATCATGAAGAATGAAAGACTTTGATTCAGAAATGTGTTTTGAGCTTTCAACATGCTTGAAGTGCCTTGAAGTTTTGTAAATGAATCAAGTGTAAGAGAAAGGCAATTTGTTGATCCTTGCATTGCATTCATTCATCCATTAACAAGCTTAAATGGTTTTCATTAAAACATCAAAGCTTTTATATTTTTGGTTAAGGATTTAATCTGATTAAAAGGTTTTTGGAAAAATGATTTTTTATTGTTTTAATCGATTACTTAATAATATAATCGATTATTTTGTTCTTCGTTCAATCTGGAAAAATCTTTATGAATAACTTAATCAATTACATATCGGATTAATCGATTATTTGGCCTTTGATTGAAACAGAACTGCTTTGTTAAATGTTTTAATCGATTACTTACTTAGTGTAATCGATTACATAGTTGAAAATATATTTCGAGCCTTGCTGTGATAATCGATTACCATTATCCGTAATCGATTACATAGTTCATTTGATAAAAGCCTATTTTCTAACTTAATCGATTACCATAACTCGTAATCGATTACACAGTTCATTTTGTGAAACTGAGCCTTCTACCTTAATCGATTACAGCTAGGTTTAATCGATTATTTTGCTCGTTGTTGAAACCCAAAATCCTTCTTTAACATTTTAATCGATGAAGTGATAATTTAATCGATTACATAAGTGTTTTAATCGATTATTTGACGCGTTTAATCAATTACAGTTAGTTACAAAAAGGAAAGTGTTCAATTGGAACATGAAAACGTGACAGAATATAAATAAGTTTGAAGGCTTGGCTTGTTTTCTAACTTGACCACTTCGTGTTTCTGAGTATACACAAGCCTTCTAAGTCTTTCAAAGTGATTTTCTGAGTTCTATTACTTCTTGCTTCATTCCAAACATTCATGGTCTTTGAATGATTCTTGAGCAAGAAATTTTTCAAGGTTAAGGAAAAGCATGTTCTGATTTTGTTTGCTATTCAACCTGACTTGGTAACTCATGTGCATTACATTCATTGGATCATCAGGTTGTTTCTCTCCTTAATCTTTGGTTGTAAATTTGTTTTGAATTTCTATTGTAATTGGCTATTGTAACTGGGTTTTTCTTGCTTGGGTCTAGAGAAGGGTTCTCTAGTTAAAGAACAGAGTAGTGTTCTCTGGTTCTTGCTCTTTAGAAGTCTAATAGGGTTTTAGATTTCTATTCTTTATCTAGTGTTGATAAAGGGAGGTTTTGTAAAAGCTTGTAAGAACAAAAATTTATAATAGTGGAACTCTAATTCAGTGTGAATTAGAAGAAACTAGATGTAGCTTCTGTTGTGAAGTGAACAAGTATAAATTGATTATGTTTTTGTTTTTCTATCTCTATTACTTATCTTGTTCATTGATTCTTTAATTCATATCCAGTGTCCAACAAGTTTTGTTTTGAACTATTGATTTCTTGGTTTTGAAAGTGATAAAGATCCTAAACTCTGATTTGAATTAATTTTAAAATGCCAAGGTTTTAACCAATTCACCCCCCTCTTGGTTATTGTGAGTATTCCTATTATTTTCACACACACCCCTGATAGTCAATTGCACCACTGTCATGGAGGAGGCCTTCAACACAGAGGTATTCGTAAAACTACCTCCACCACGTCCTCTGTAACACCCCGTGTATACCCGGCGTATTATCATTATGATTAAATCAGATTAGCGCTTAAACAAAGTTAATAAAAACCTTTTTATTTCGCGGAAGCATAAAACCAAAACCATATTTCTTGATCACATTATGTATGGAATCACAACCCACAACAAAGCATAAACCAAGCCCCTGCTTAACCAGATCATACAACCAAACCATAGGTAGTAAACACAAATATCTCAAAGATATATAAACAGGAGGAAACATAACATTACATAACTAAACCGGTTATGTACAACAACATCTGACACCCGAGGTGTCTAATACAAAAGAATAAGCGTCCGAGCGCTTTCTGATCCCGAGGATCCTTCCTCACACGATGGCATACATATATATACATCAAAGTATACAAACAAACTACATGTGCAACACATGTCTTCCCTCTACAGGGGTACACATAACAAAACAAACAGCTGAGCCGAGCTCCAAGCCATCCACTGCTGCCCAAGGTCAAGCAGGTACCGTCTCTACTGGGGCCTCCCGCCCTGAGACCGCTCCTCTCTGCCAGAAGCATCACCTGTAAAACACAAGCCCCACACGGGGTGAGATAAACATCTCAGTAAGCTCAGGGTCCTTGGAGGCATCTCCTCCACCCTGGCTCACTCAACATGACACAAAACATCAGGGTGTCACAACCATCTGGGCCATCCCGGCCACTCATAACAATACAAACAAGCTATCCAAGCTCTATGTACGGTGGACCGAGTCAAACGCTGACCTCAGTGTGAAATCGGAATTCACACCCGTGCCATCCCATTGGGTGCTAACCCTTCGCATGGACACACGTATATGGTACCTCCGAGACTAGGCAATCAACCGCGACGGGACACACCTAGCTCTTGGTCTTAGGTAATCATCCGCATCCCGGGACCGAGTCAACCATGAGCAAACCAAACTAGGAGGTGCGCTTTACTCCTAGGGAGGTCCATACCTATCTTAACTGGCCAGAAGATCTAATAACAGGCTTAATACAATCTCAAGCACAGATACAAGCATATATTATCATGAGTATGCAACATCCACACAATGCATGTATCATGAATGAAACCACTACTCCCTCGGAGTATGGTAGAGCACAAACAACTGGTAAACATCCCCAAGGGTCCAAGAACTTACCTGGCAAAGCCGAGCTCTGTGATTCTTCCCTTGCTCTATGGCCCACGCCACTAACACCCATGGTGTCACGCCCTATCAAGGGACATACAACATGTATCAACATACATACAAAGCATACAAGCAAGCACGGTTCACAACCGTTCCACAATGAAAGGACTCACAATCCTTTCCAAAACCACAAGGTCATCTATCCTATGGTTTAACAAGGCTTATCAATCACAAGCCATCATACCCATAGCCTCTCAAGGCCATCAAAACCACAAGCCAAGGCTCTAGCATGTTCACAAATGGCCAAGCAACTCAGCCCACAACAACCCACATGCTTCACATAGAGCCATGAAACCAAAGTTCACCAAATTCACATTTAAGAGCTAATCCTACATCCTCATAACATTCTAAGTATATGTTTCAACATGACCCAAAGCTAAAACTAGCTCTATCAAAAGTGGGTCACTATTCATCCAAAACCCCAACTTACAAATCAAGAGATGATTCTCGAGTTTCTTACCTCAAAGATGGCAAAGAAGGTCCGCGGACGACTTCCCCTAGCTTGGGTACTCACAATTCGTCGCCGTTCTTCGCCGAGCTTGAGTTCCACGAACTTCCCTTGAGAAAGGGATCATTTGATTTGGGGGTTTTCAAGGTGAAATGAGGTTGGATTCAAGCTCTATATTTGATTTCCATCATGAAACAAGCTTAAGAGATGGATTTTGGTGAGATATGGTGAAGAAAGGAAGCTTGCAGGTCCAACAATGGAGGTAAGAGGCTGGAGGAAGAAGAAAAGAGGGTTTGGGGCTCCAAAATCGTGAGGTTCCCCTTTTATAGTGGCCCTGTCAGAGCTGCCGCGCGGATCGCGCCACTCTGGCGCTGATCGCGCCAGCTGCACTGGACCACGGCGCCACCAGCGCCAACCCCGCTCCAAGAGCGCCGGCCTCCAGAACCTCTGGCGCCAAGAGCGCCACATCTCGCACCAAGAGCGCCAACCTCCAGAGCCTCCCACGCCGTCAGTGCCCACTCCGGTGCTAAGAACGTCAACCTCCAGAGGTTCCCGCGCCACTGGCGCCAACTCCCGCGCCAGGAGCGCCAACCTCCAGAATATCTGGCTCCAACCGCGTCACACCTGGCGCCAACCATGCCAACTGAAAAACTCAGAGTGGTTCTGGCGCCACCAGCGCCAGCCTGGCGCCCAGAGCGCCAACCACCAGAGACCATGGCGCTGGGAGCGCCGCTCCCGCGCCAGATACCAGAACTGTGGTGCCATCAGCGCCAACCTGGCGCCATCAGCGCCGCAATTCTGCAGAAGGTTTTCTGCAGAATCCTGTGTCAAGCGCCTCCTGACTCGCGCCATACGCGCCCGAACTCGCGCTAAACGCGCTGGGACTTAGGGTTATCACATCCTCCTAGGTCGGGGTCAGACATGACCAAATACTGCAGATACCATTGTAGTAAATACTGCAGAAACCATAGCAATAGCGGTCACAACACAAAAGACTGTTGGGCCCTAAAAGACAAAATCGAAGAACTCATACAGGCTGAGTATCTAACCCGTTTCGTTAAAAGACTCGGCAATCACCCAATAGGAAGTAGACTCGGGAGACACCAAGATGATGAATCCAGGAATCAGGAGAAGAGACAAAGTAAAAGACAGAGGGAGGTAGAGGCATTGTCATCCTAAACACAAAAGTCAACCTCTGCAAGAACAGGAAAATGAGTCTGCCTAACAAATCTGAGGTGTAATCAACACTATCATGGGCAGATTTTCCTATGGAGGGTTGTCCAGCCAATCTCGAAAAGTGACACCGCCACGCCATCCGAGACATCGACATCAACTGTGTCGATGTTCCACTACCACAAAGTCTCCCTCTAATTACTTTCATCAATAAAGATTTCAAAGGCATAAATCCTATTAACCAGGATGATCCTATGGTGGTGTCCATCGTGATCGCCAACTTCATGGTGTCCAAGGTAGCTCCACAGAAATCCTATACTGGAAGACATTCCAAAGACTTGAGGTCTCATCAGACTCGGTCCATCCTTACTCTGGACCTCTCCTCGACTTTGCAGGGGAGAGGCTAGAAACCAAAGACTAGGTAGACCTCATGACCACCTTCAGTCAAGGCCAGCTCTCCAGGAGCTTCATGATCAAGTATTTGATTATTAATGCAGATACCTTTTACTTTGCTTTGATTGGCAGGAAAACACTGAACAAGCTCAGAGCCATCGTCTCCACGCCTCACTTCAAGATAAAGTCTCCTACCTTGACGAGAGAGATAGTAACTGTCAAGGTAGACCAAAAACGAGCCTGACAATGCTATGCAGAGAGCCTAAAAGTAGCATCGTGTCCTCCTACCAAGGAGCTCAGTAGACATTACCCCACAGTAGGTGGTACCAGCCAGGTCATGAACATGGACAAAGGGTCTCCAATACAAACCTTACTGTCTACAACACAAGTCAAGATGGTGTATTTCTCATGGATCCGTGTGACAACACCATCAACAAAGGCTCGAAGCCTATTGAAGAATTTATCAAGCTGCAGCTCAGACCCAAACTCGGGCAGTGCACGCAGCTCAGCAAGGACCACACTAGCTGTGAGCACAAACGCATAGTTGAAGTCCTCCACAAAAATGCAGACCTGTTCGCCTGGCAAACATCTGACATGCCAGGCATTCACCCCAGTATCATATGCCACAAGCTAGCCATCTACCCTCTGACCAAGCCAGTATCACATAAGAAGAGAAAAATAGGAGACAAGCTGTGCAAGGCGGTCAGAGAAGAGGTGAACAAGGTGCTCAAAGCCAAGTCATCAGGGAAGTTAGGTGCTCTACCTGGTTTGCCAATGTTGTTATGGTAAAAAAAAGCCAATGGAAAATGGTGAATGTGCACTGATTACACCAACCTCAACAAGGCATTCCCAAAGATGCGTACCCTTTGCCCAACATCAATAAGCTAGTCGACAGGGCGTTCGGGTTCCAAGTGTTGAGCTTCCTAGATGCATATTTTAGGTATAACCAGATCAGAATGCATGCGGCAAACAAAGAGAAAACTACATTCATCACTGAAGTTGCCAATTTCTGCTACAGGGTCATGCCCTTTGGCCTAAAAAATGTAGATGCCACATACCAACGACTGATGGACCAGGTCTTCAAACAACAGATCAGATGAAATGTTGAGGTATATGTTGACGACATGGTTGTCAAATCTCAGAGTATAGCCTAACACATGGTAGACCTAGAGGAGGTTTTCGGAGAGATCCACAAATATAACATGTGCCTCAACCTGAAAAAAATGTACTTTCGGGGTCCGCGTAGGCAAGTTCCTAGGCTTCATGATCATGCACCAAGTAATAGAAGTCAACCTTTACAATGCACAACAATATTGGAGATGCACAACCCTACAAGCATTCAGGAAGTCCAGAAGTTGAACAACAGGTTGGCATCCTTGTCTAGGTTCCTCCCTAAGCTTGCCGAAAAAGCGATACCTTTCTACAAGCTGCTCAGGAAAACTAAGCCTTTCTTGTGGAACGAAGCTTGCGAGCAAGCCTTCTTGGCTTTCAAGAAGACTATTGCCAAGCCGCCCATCTTGAGTCGACCCAGACCAGGAGAGCCACCACTCCTTTACCTTTCTGTAGCTGACGAAGTCGTTACTCAGTTGTCATTCAAGAGGAAGGGAAATATCAGCTTCTCATCTACTTCACCAGTCAAATCCTCCGTGATGCTAAGAAATGATATCAGATGATAGAAAAGATAGCACTGACACTTGTTACCTCAGCCCGACTCCTTCGACCATACTCTCAAAGTCACAAGTGGTAGTTAAAACAAACTACCCTATCAAGTAGGCGCTACAAAAACCTAAACTGGCAGAGAGGATAGTGGCATGGTCTGTAGAATTGTCAGAGTTCAATCTCCAGTATGAACCTCATGGCCCCATGAAAATATAGTTCATGGCGGATTTCCCAGCAAAGTTCACTGGTAGTAACCAAACCACCCTAGATTGGTGGAATTTCTACATTGACGGAGCGTTCGACATGAAAGGAAGTGAAGTAGGTATCATCCTTGAAGGGCTTGGCAATGTCACTCTAGAGCAAGCTCTCAAGCTCAATTTTAAAGCCTCAAATAACCAAGTTGAATACAAGGCACTCATAGTAGACCTCAAGCTTGCAAAGGAATTCGGAGCTAAAAAGCTGATATGCTACACCGACTCATAGCTTGTCCAAGGATAGATCATCAACAAATATCAGACTAAGGAGACCATACTCCTCCAGTACTATCACACTGCAAAAATGCTCATTGACAACTTTGAGTGTTTCTAAATGTACCACACACCTAGGGAGAGCAATACCATAGCTGATACAATCCTACAACCAAGGCAAGTGAAGGAAGACTTGGAATTACACATGGAGGCACTTCCTTTGGTGATTAAAGGGCCAATGACAATGGCTAGGGCTCAAACACTCCAAGATCATATACAATTTAGCTTATATCTCTTGGAGAACCATGAAGACGGCTACAAAATGTTGAGCTTATCTGTTGTAATCGATTACGAGTAGCCTGTAATCGATTAAATACACTTGTATAGATGTTAGATTTGTAAATAGCTCTGTTGTAATCGATTATTCCATCTTGTAATCGATTACATGGAAGTGGAGTTCCTGTGATAATCGATTATTTCGTTTTGTAATCGATTACATGGAAGTGGGAGTCCCTGTGATAATCGATTACTTTGTTCATGAATCAGCTTCCAGGCCTGATATGAACAAATAATCGATTACCAAGATCTAGTAATCAATTAGTTGATTCAAAATAATCGATTACCATTATGAAATAATCGATTAAAGCCGTTCTTTCTGTAGAAGAACTATTTTTAGATTTAAAAGTTATTTTTGGAAGCTTGTCTTGGAAGCTACGTTTGGGTTTCATTTAGGACGCATTTACATTTCATTTAGCTTGTAGATGGTCTATATAAACCACATCACAACAGATTGTAAGAACTTTTTATTGAATGAAATTAGACTGCACTTTGTGTGTGAGAGGTTGAGAGTTATTCTCCCTTGTTCTTAGTGAAGAACTTCTTGTTTCTTATCAATAGCTTCTGAGCTATTGTGGAGATTCTTGCAAGACTTATTGGAATTCCTATCCATGGTGTCAATCCAATTCCACTTCTATTCTTCTTCCATCGTTCCAATTCTTACATTACAAAAACCTAAAAAGTTGTCATAAAACAGAGCATTCACACTCTGTTTTTCTTTGAATTGAAGAATTGATTCCATTGCAAAGAAGATCGGGGCAAACATGACTTGATTCAGTTCAGGAGTCCATCATTTGGTATCTTGAGCTTAAACCTTGTGGAATTCTTCTTCAATTTCAGTTTTGGGATTCTTCAAAGGTAAAATTCTGCATTAGAGTTAAAAATGAAAATCCTTAGTAATTCCTTGTTTCTTGATGTTTTCTTGTGATTCTTAGTGCTGTAGTTTTGTTATGTGTTGTGTTACAAAAACCCTAGATTTTCTTCAAGTTTCCTTGTGAATTCATGTTTCTCATGTTCTTCATGTGTTCTTCATAGTTTCCCTAATTTCTAGCTTTGATTCTTGTCAATTTGTGTTAGTGTTGTTGTTGTTGTGTTGTGTAATACTTTGTTTTAATTTCAATTTCATGCTTGATCTGGAGCAAGTGTTAGAAACAAAAACAAAAACAAAAACAAAAACAAAAATTGCATCAAGTGTTATTAGAAAGCAAAAGAAATAGTGAAGAGTAGCTGGAAAACAGAAAATTAGAAACAAGCTACAAAATTACAAGTTTTCAAAATTGCTTTGAACAACAAAATCAAGTGAAAGTGTATGACATTCAGAATTGATGAAATTGTCTTTTAGCAATTGAATTCATTGGCATATCTTTATTGTGAAGTTTATTACAGCTTTAGCATTCCTTGAGTTGTCTCATAAATTCCAACTTGAGTAGTCCTTTCTAAATTGTGCTTTTTTGCTTGCCTCTTTAAATTTCCAAAAGTTTTGTCTTAGAAGTTTTCTATTCTTTGGACTCTTAAGTCTTGTCTAGAATCATTTCATATTTCACTATAGCAAAGAGGCTTGATTTGATATGAAGTTTTTGCCTAAGAACTAAAGATAAAATAAGAGTGAAAAAAGGCAAGAGAGAATATTATAGAAAAAGCCTTGAAAGTGTGTAAACACGAGAGTAAGAGTAAACTTAGATGGTGAGGAATTTCTTATATATACTTGTGTTTTGTTATCAATTTCTTTGAAGGATAAATTCAAGTGGAGGAGATGCTTTGTCACCTAAAACTTCAAGGTTGATGAGAGCCATGACTAAGCAAATGGAAAAATTGCAATTAGAATGGATGCAAAATTTGAAGAGTTGCAGAAGGAGAAAACAAGAAAGAGTAGTTCCATGAGTAGTGTGGATGGATTGGCTTATGGTAGTAGAAGGGAAAGTGATTATGCTTCTTCTTTTGGAGGAAATTACTATGATGAGAGGAGTGAGAGGGAGGGAAAGAGACAACATGATAGAAGAGAAAATCATAGGAAACACTATCCTAGAAGAGTGAGGAGAGAAGAGGAAGATAGGAGGATGATGAGAGAACATAGAGAAGATGAGGATAGGAGGATGAGGAGAGGAGAGAAGAGAGAGATGAGAGGAATGGAGGATTGAGTGGAGTAAAAATAAAAATTCCAAAATTCCTTGGCACTAATGATCCTAATGAATACTTTGAGTGAAAAATGAAGGTTGAACAAATTTTCTCATGTCAACATTTTGAGGAAGACAAAAAAGTTACTCTTGCAATTATAGAATTTGGTGGTTATGCTTTAGAGTGATGGAGCCACATTCAAAAAGATATTTTTAATAAAATATTTGAAATGATTATAATATCTATCAAAATAATTAACTAAAACAAAAGAGGTTATGAATATATATATCTATCCTAAAATATTAATGTAACATGCTAACATAGTCTAACATGTAAATGCTTAACTATTATTCTGTCTAAGACCCATAAAATATAATAATCAACCCTCATGTTCTAAAGCCCTTTGTGAGAAACTTGTGTGTGATGTTGTACTTCTAAAAATATTTGCTTAGAGATTGTTCCAAATGTTAAGGAACCCATCGTACGTCTGGTGGGGTTCTTGTGCAATAACAAATTCCCGTCACAATATAAATATAGCTAATCCAAGGTAAACGTTTACGGAATAACCGATTTTCTTCTTTATATATCGATAAACAGGAAACAAACAAAACACATCTGTCATCAGATACAAAATGAATATATGGTCCATACTAAAATTTCAAGTACTGGATTTTATTCCTTATACATTCAATCAATATTGAACATTCAAATAATATAGATTTGAATGCCCTTTTTCATAGTAAAAATACTTCCCGTCAATAATAATATCAAGGGCATTTAGGCTTATTCCCATGAGTCTTGAGGCGTGCATAGCATGGACAAACCTCCTTATGGCCATAGGTTCCAGGGGGTACGCAGTGACATGTGTGGCAACATGATTTGCATGCTCGTTTGCATCTCTTCCTTTTTGATGCTTTGCTGCATCTTCGAGAACATTCTTGGTTGCAATCTAATTCACAAGGAGCAAAACAATTGCTTTAAATTAATTATTGTTCATGTTATCGTAGATAAAGACTAAAGAGTATATTCAATATAATTTGAGTTATGCTACACAGCTAAAATGAAAATAGACACAATTTAACTTTGATTCAAGACCCAGCATAGAATAAAATAATATGGTAAGTACTTTTGTTCAATCTATGATGATATAATATACATGTCCACTCATTTTGAATTATATTCTGTCTGGTTAAAAATCATTAATCAATATAAGAATGGTTAATAGTTGCAGAGCGCAAAATTATTTAGATTAATTTCTTATATCCTCAGCATCAAGGTTTTCAAATCAAACAATGACAATAGTAAAATATCCTTTTTGAACAGTAATAAGTAGTTTCCATGAAAAATATGTTTTGGAATTCTCTTTTTTAAAAAAGTTCACGTGTTATTATTGAGATAAAACACGTACACTTAATTCATATAATTGCTCTCGCCTAATTGAATAAGACTTTTTTGCTGTAAAAAAGTTCACGTGCCGCCATTATTTGATTGAAGGCGAATGATTAGATAGTGTTATATTCGGTCCCACATTGAATAGTATTTTATATATATATATATATATATATATATATGTGTGTGTGTGTGTGTGTGTGTGTGAGTGTGTGTAAACAAATTAGTTAACTGCATTCAGCATATAATACAGTTCCACTAAGAATATAGAAAAGAAGTTAATTATAGAAACATCTCAACCTTAATTAAACTCAATTATTAGGTCATTTGAGCTATAGCAACACCCATAAGTTTGAAATGGAGTTGTGGTTTCTACGCAATTTCAGATTGAAGATAAAATATGGACAAAATATAAATCCAAACCATTGTGTGCACAGATGTGAAATTGAGTTTTGTGTTTTGTATACATAAAAATTTACCATGACATTAATTAAACCTTCCAAAAATATGAAATCCTCCAACTATCTACAAACTGAACATTATATTAAAGAAACTGAAAACATTTTATTTATCTTAAAGGTGTGCAAACTTACTGATTTTGTGCAGGTGGATATGTTCATTATTCAGAGCCACAGTCTGACTTCCTTCATTTGTCTGTAACCAAAAACACAATGTCCATGCTTTTGTTTAGAACTTAATTTAGTTTTGCTATTCAGTAAAGAATAAATAATTAATTACCAAATGAAGAAAAGCAAGTGTAACGAACGCGCACACACACACATGCATATATCGATGAATTGAAGAACTGTTTTTTTTTTTATCCAAGCATTGAAGAGCTATCTAATATACTAATATTAAAAATACCATGTAAGTAGAAAATTTTGGATAACTCACAATCTCAAGAGAATTGGCTACTCGAGTGATTGATGAAGCTTTTGCGAAAGCCTAAAAATGTGAATTCGCACACACCAAAGAACAAATTTTATAGTGAGAATTCAATTAACTCATCATCTTTGTTTTTTTAAAGAAATGATATATATATATATATATATATAGGAGAATTATGAGTTGAAACTGTATATTAATTCTGTCTACCTGCAATAGTAGAAGAATGACAAGAAGAAAGACTTTGAACTCCATCTTGTGCTAGCTAGGTTGATGAATTTGATGAATTATTGAAGAATAGGCCAATTTATATATACCCATTTTCTTGTTAATTTTACCCTTTTATCCTATTAAAAGACTTTACAACCAATAGATAAAAAGCACATTCACAGGATTTAGCTGAAGAGTACTCTCTAAAATGCTAGCTGCTGAGCTTGTTTTCACGCTATTTTGGAAGCTTCCTTCACTTTTCGTTTTATTGCTTATGCTCTAGTGAATGCACAGCTGTGTGATGCCTTAGCTGCTTATGGGATCACGAGAAAAACTCAGTTGTGAGATTGGTCCCCCTTTACAGTTGTGATGATAAAATGAAATTATCTATTCCTTATGGAGAATAAGAACGGTAGCTAGCTAGGTAACAAAAATGACATGAATTTGCTTCAACCCATTTGGTGTATCTACCTATGGAAAATACGACATGTAATAAAATCGTGAGTTTTTATTTTTATATTAAAATATTAGAATTAGCTAGCTGGAAAAAATCCATCTAATACGACATGTGACCCGTGCAAATCACGGGTTTCAGTTTGAAAACTATCCATACTTCTCATCTAAAATTACAATAATACTATCAAGCTGGAAAAAATCCATCTAACACTGGGCAAACGATTTCGATGGTTTGGCCATTATCATTTACTAAGAAAATTTGACACGAGCTAATAAAAACGATAACAATTATCAATTTTTAATATTTATTTTATCAACAAATATTAATTATTATTAATTTATTAGATTTTGTTAATAGGAATATTTGAACTCACAACCTTAATTTCAATCCTATAGCTTCTTCTTTTACCACCAAACTAATCTTATAATCCCTATCAATTTTTAATGTTATCTCATACGTAGTTACGTACATGTTGGCAAAAACAATAAAAAAATACATAGAAACTGTATTGTGCTCCGACCACATTAGACAATTATAAAGAAGCTAAAATATGTTAATATGTATCCAACTTGTTTCTTTCCTGGTATTTTTTCTTTCTTTTTGTTCCCTTATATTTGAAATGTTTTGGTTTGTTCCTTGCCTTAGGATTTTTCTTGTTAACGGGTGACGTGACCATTAACTTTTAAAAAATATGACTTGTGGCGGTTCTTAAAACCGCGATATTCATTTCAAATTTTAAATTACAATTTTTGGCAATTAAAAATTGCCAAAATTCATTAGAGGAAAAACAAATCTGGTATCCAATTCAACTTCTCCTTCTATATCAAGCATAAAACCAAGAACTAAAATTCAAGTACAACATCATTTGAAATCAATAGCCCCGTCAATGAGGACGACCACCAGAGCGTCTATAATCCAAAAATCCAAAATCAGTTCAAATACAGATTTCATAGTTTGTTACACAAGACAAAGATTTGGTCTTGAGTTGTTACAGAAAAAACGCTAGCCACCACGACATCTCCCATAAAGCTCACAGAGATCTAGAAGAGAAAAAGAGAGAGGAAATGCTGACACCCTCCCCCGACGTTGCGCGTCGCTTCAATATCAAGATCTGATCACATGCACGACCCTTTCGCCATCAATGATACTAGTGCACCCCTACCAGCATCGTCGTGCGCCACCTGCACCTAACCCAGATGCCACTATGCCACATGCACCACCTTAGTGCTATCTTGCGCAACCTACCACCACCACCTCCACATCGATTGTCATTGAAAACCTTTGGAATTGAATCGTTGTGCCCCGTCATGCTAAGGGAACATGTTAGCCTTAACCATCTTGGATTCATCAGAAACCACACTGGATTCGTGTTAGGAATTTTCGGCAAGCGCATCAATATGTTGTTGTAAGTTTCAAAATTTATAAGATCGCCTCCACAGGGACTTGAGCTTACTCAGTTAATCCAAATAGAATTAAACAGTTCAATAGTTATGTACCAGTAGGTTGAGCGAGATTTCATTTGGTGGTGCAAATAAAGTAAAGTAACTAAACATTAGTGAAAATGAAATATACTTATGAGAAAGTGGGATTGGATTTCATCATTCTTATCCTTTTATCTTCAATTAATATTATCATGCATAAATCATTGTCTATCCTTATTGATGCACACTAGTTTCTCTTGAATCGATCCCTCGCATTCAAGTTTTAAGAATATCTACCGAATATCGATCCCTCGCATATGAAGTAAATACCCCAGCATTAAGAATTATAATCATGTGCTTTATGCAATCAGAATGTTATGCCATATTCCTAGCAACGTAACGTAATGAGTAAATTCATTCAGTTCAAACCCTAAGATTATTTTCCAGTCTCACTTAGGATTTAAGTTCATGATACTAGTGATCAAGTAGAATCAAGCATTAAGCGTCAAATGAAATTACCAACAAGAAATAGAACGATTCATACATAAGTATTAAAAGAGATATAGGGTTAAGAAGATTACATCCAATCCTCAGAGAAGCTAGCTACTCATAGTGGAGAGAACTTCCTCAAGGAAAGAATTGATGAATGTCCCCATCACCACTTCTATCCGGCAGAGTCTCCACACTAATCCTCGCTTCTCTCACTTTCCTAGCCTACATACTACTAATATTTAACCTCCTAAACCTAAGGAATAAGCCTTAAGCAAGAAAGGAATGCAAAAGAATGAATTTTTCTCTCCAAATTCGTGGCTATTTATAGATCCATGGCTTTCCTGCTTCCACTCGCCCAAGCCACCATTTTCTTCATGTTTTGGTCACCTGGGCCAGCTTAACATATCTTTTTGGAACTTGTAGCTCGTCTGGGTGAGCAAAATACACTATGGTTGGTCGCTTGGGCAAGTTAAAGTCTTAATGTTGAAGAAAGCTTTGGGCCATGTCGGTTTCTGGGCCTGAAATGCTTGTTGCACCTCCTATACTTGCTATATAAGCCTTCTTTGCTTGCTTTGCTTATTCGGAAGCCTCAGAAATCTACGGAGTCTATCACAATACAAAACATGATTGGATTAATCTTCCAAAACAACTTAAAAACAAGTACTAGATGCTACTTAACTAGGTTTAGGAAAATTTATAAGCTAAGTTAATGAAATCAAAAGATAAGTGCCAGTATTTGAAACATGACTTTACAGAAATGTGGCACTTATCAATTTGTCATTGTACTCGTTGGTAACAACATCGTCATCTTCAACCACACCCCACCTCTCCCATCACCACTATCAAACCACTACATCCCACCTCTCCTTGCTTAACCCAAACCTAGAAAAAAACCACCAACACAGAACAAGGTCACTTGTTTTTACTTTCTGGGAGAGAGAAAGAGTGGGTGGATGAGGGGGAAATTGAGAAAGTTATAGAGAAAAAGAAAGAAAAAATCTTATCCACCTATTAAAAAATTAATATACATGTTTCCTTTAAAAAAAAATTCTGGCAGTTTCTAAACCGTCACAAATTGTAAGTCAATTTTTAAGTGAGCACTGACAGTTTTTAAACCGCCATATTTTTAAAAAATTGAAGGAAACATCAATACTTAACAGATCCAATCTAACGACAGGGATAAAAAAATAAAACTATTAATTTATCGAGGACTTACATCAACAAAGTTTTTTATTAGGGATAAAAAACAAAAGTTGGGTATATACCATGGATTACAAATATATTTTAGCCTTATAAGCACGTTAAATATTATATAATGTGATTTTGGTTCTAGAGTTAAATATTATCAAGGATCACAAAATTTGGAAAACAATTATAATTCAATTACACTTTTATCCTTTATTTTGGTCCACATACTTTTAATAATGTGATTTTGGTCCTAGAACTTTTCTAGATGTTACAATTAGGTCCCTCGACTTTTATCCATTTTTAACGAAATCATGTAATTAACATTAGTCTTAGTTCACTTCAAAAAAAAATCTTGGTTGGCAATTGATGTGTTTGTTACGAAAATGTGATACACTATTATAAAACAGATATTCTATGTTGGTTCTACAGTGCATTCTATGTTGGTTCTACAACCGTCTTTGGAGCCAGCGTGATTGAAAGGTAAGACTTTCAACGTCAGTTATTGAACCGTCTTAGAATGTCACATTTTAAGATGGTTCTTAGCCTACAACCGTCTTAGAATTCATCTTTAAATTTTTTTTACATCATTCTAAAACGATTACTGGAAAGAACCGTTTTAGAATGTTACATTCTAAGACGATTATAGACTGCAACTATCTTAGAATGGGGCATTCCAAGACTGTTCTAAGCCTATAAGCGTCTTCGAAATCTACTTTTAAGACAGTTTTCCATGTAATCGTCTTAGAATGTCTTTTTTAAATATAAAAAATTGACGATTCTAAGACAAATTTTTTAGCAAAAACCGTCTTAAAAGTCTACTTTCTAAGAAGGTTTTCCAGATAACCATCTTAGAATATGTTTTTAAATTAAAAAAAAATAAAGGATTCTAAGACGAGTTTTTTCGTGAAAACCGTCTTGAAATATCTTTTTTAAAAAAATTATATTTCTTCACAAGTAACAAACAATTATACTTCTTCCTAATAATAAATGTTGAAAATTAATAAGTCTAGTGTAAATAAATTTGTCAATAATTATTTATAAGAATAAAAATTAAGAAGATAAAATGAATGAAACTTCTCCAATAAATAAAAATCAATTAATGCATTTAAATTTTCCTATAAGAAGCCTTCAGCCAAAATAAATAAAATTGGAATAATCAAAATGTTAAGACATATAACATCAAATTTAATAATATATGATAGTACAAGTGACTGAGAATACCACCAGAGACTTTCCATGATCTTTTAAACCCAACTACGTACCAACATATGAATGTAAAAATCAGTAAATATTGTAACCCAACCGCTATTAGATTCTCTGTTTTAATTCTTTGAGCACGTGATCTCCAACACGTGATCTCTGCCAATTTCAATGATCAACAAAAATTATTGTAACACCTCTAAATCATAAAAAGAATGTACAACTTAAATATAACTAAGAGAGAAAAAAGACTATGCAGTAAATATTTTACATTATTATTCAATTATAAATCATTATTATAAAGTGTTACTTGTTGTTCTTTATGCAATGTAACCCAGACAATTGGAAATACCAGTACCCACAAATGGTATGCAACATTAGCATATCTGTGGGCTAACTCTCTCAATGGAATTAATAGATCAGCCACCTGGAAGAATTTTTATCATTGAGAGACTGTAAAATATTTGTCAATAATTGCATAACAGATAGTTACAAATTTAGAAAGGGTAACACAGAAAACGGTGATAAGACTGTAGTACTCTTCAATTTGTCAAATCCAAAGTAAAATGCCCAAAAAACAAAAGATTTCATCATTTAAACAACATTCTTCACTTTAAAATATAAGAAAATTTCCACATATATAGTACTGTACCGCTACTATATCTTGGACCTTCATTACGTAATAAAATAACCAAGGCAGTAAAACTAAAGGTATACAACCTTAACTATAACAGACAATTAGTACTTAAAACCTTAGACATTAAACATTTAGTTTACCTGGAGTTTGCTCATGTTGTTAAGAAACTTTGCATGCTTAAGCACAAGGGCCTCAAACGTTAGTGGAGCATCCTCATATCCTTCAGTACATCATTAACCTTGTGTGGCATCCCAGATAATTCCAGAATAGAACTTTAAACCAAAAGTGGTTGAACCCTGGCAGAATTTGGAGCTAGTGTAATAGGCTTATCCTCAACTAATATTGCCAGGAGAAGATCAAGGCCTTGTTTGAGCCAGAAAACATCACTCAAAGCCCCCCAGTCTTGAATTTGGATAATAAATTGAATTCTGGTAAAAAGAGTTTTCCCGAGAGACTCATGATAGAGAGAGAAAAATTTCATCCTAACTTTAGGATCTCTAACTCGCAAACCAAGCATAAATAGCCTTTCCACCTTCTGGAAAACCTCTTGACGCAAGGGTAAAGGATATCTGGAAATCATTTAAAAATAATCAAGACAGAATACAATTCAAGCATAGCACATTGAGTTATGGGTCAAAAAATGTGCATCATAACTGCATACTGATCAATTTAAATCAATTTTGATCCAGACACAACCATTAAAAAGAATACTTTGCAATCCACAAACCAGATAAACCAGATAATCATTTAAATATCTTTTCGTGTAACTAGACATGAAAAAGAAGTTCAAACTTCGTATTAAGCATAGAAAATATGTTGATAATATATTCCAACACCATATAAGAAACCCCAAAAAATGCACACCTTTGCAAGCAATGTAGTCCCAGTTCCTGGTTCTCCATATAAAATAACTCCCTTAGGAGGCTTGATACCAATGTCTTCATACACTTCAGGATGTGTCAGGGGAAGCTCAACTGCTTCTTTAATTTCCTGTATCTGAGCATCTAAACCACCAATATCAGCATATGATTCCAAAGGGGCCTTTTCGACCTTCATAAAAGAGACCATTGGATCAACATCATCTTGAAGAAGCCCAACAACAGAGAGAACCTAGTAAAGAACCAGACATAATGAGAAGCATTACATTTCCTGCATCTGACCATATCAACTGAACACAAAAAGAGACAACTGATTCAAATACAAAAATAATTATGTCAACCTCCACATCCATTTATTCCCAAAAAACATATGGTTCAACGAAATATTTTATTCACAGTTTTTCTCACCCTCTTTGCAAGTTCTGGTGTTCATAAATTAGTTACAAGGTCGTAACGTGGTACTGGTATCTCACATCCCTCATAAAGTTTATCACTTCTTCAACAAGGTGGGAACACTTCCTCATTTATGTTTTCTTTTGGATTATGAGACAATTCTCCATGACAATCAATCCCAGACTACATCAGACAACAACAACAACACATAATATTTGCTCCAACATGCTAGGACAAAGAAGAACTGTAAACAATCTTAAAATATACATTCAACAGTTTTCATGACCCCCTCCCCCTGGGCACCCAAGAAATTAGGTGTAACCATTAACCATTTAAACAAGCACCATTACCTATGAAACTTTTACTTCTTACTTGTTGGTGATTTTAGTGTCATCAATGGATTTTAGTAGTAATGTGATTTACTATAGGCCAATGCGATTACGCGTTAAGCTTTGGAAACAAGTTAGGGTAGTGCGGAGTGCACGCTTGTTGAGCCAACGCATAATTGACCGCGATTACGGTGCGGGGTTCCAAGAGGCAGCGCCCCTGGCTGGGATCCAGGGGATTGTTGGAGTTTTGTTTAAACTCTATGAGTTATGAATAAGAGGCGGTTAACAATTCAAAATAGTAACTACTTATAACCGCTCTTGGGAAAGGTTAGTAACTACTTATAACCGCTCTTGGGAAAGGTTAGAAAATAACTACTCCCAACCGCTCCGATAACCAACGGTTACGATGGTTTATCGCCAAGAGTTGCATTGTTTGGAAAACTCCTATATAAGGAGTCATTTGGCCTCAGATTTAATAGATACGAAAATCATACTTTCTCTCTACATTCCTGATCTGTTCTCTATTGCCAGAAGCAGATTGTTCTTCAAAGAATTATCCCAACAAGGATTTCGTGAACCCAGGCAAGAATAGGGTCGAAATACTTTGTTCGGAAAGTGTACGAACACGATTCTTTGAATTTATCCAGGATTATCATACTATTTTTCTAACATTACTTCTTCCTAATTCAATATATCAAAAGGTTATTAAATGTGTTCGTGTTTTCAAGATATAGTCAATTTAAAAATTATGACCGACCTAGTGTATATATGCCTCGATTAATTTATTAAATTTTCAAAAACAGCTTATAAATTACAATCAAAACCCTATTGAGAGGAAAAAAAGTGACATTTTCCTAAAAAGTAACCAAATTCAAACATGCACCTAAACAAGCCTTGTATCCAAGGGTGCAATATAACGGTCCCCTCAATTAAAATTGCAATACTTGAAAGGAGACGGAGTCTCGTGAATTTGAAGTTCCCAAAACATGGGTGTATGGCATAGGAAAAGAGATTCTTTGAAAGAAGACCATTTTGCCAAGGAGTGCTCTTCAAATATCTCAACCTTTATTCAACACATAATTCTTACCTCACTACTCATACGGAAACACCATTCCAAATTTTCCACCTACTTTCATTTGACTTCACTAATCATAATACTTCCAGCAATTCAATCTAAAATGAAAAAAAAAAATGATATTGATCTTGTGAAAGGTGACAGCAAAAGGAAGGAACCAAAGGCGCCGTTCTATGAGATTGGAATGTCTCGACAAATTTATGCAATGTAGTTTCTAACAATTTATTCCAAACAATATACAAATACATGTCAAACTATCAATCGTCTTATTATTGTTTTACAATAAATCATACATCCTACTTAATCAACTAAGACATTAAATTAGACCTTAACAAAAGTATTATTTATCAATATAAAAGTTTAATCTACTTATTACTCAAATTTATTATTATTATTAACCCACTTTCACAAGAATCATTGGTAATAAATAAATTTTCGCGGTTAACGTACTTGATCAAAAAATTTAGTGAAGAGTTACATATTAGATATATTTTTTTAAATCGTGTCATAAAATATGTTTAGTCAAATCCATTAAAAAATAATAAAATGGCCCAAAACTAAAGAATAATTGATTGGAAATAGCGTTCTAGATTTCCAATTTAACTAACAAATATTTTTAAATCAAATGAAGGCCCGCTTAATTCATGTTAAAGTGTAAAAGTTTATATATATAATCCTTGTATTAAATCCTTTATAAGCTTGAATTTTTCACTCGAACTTTATGAGACTTAAGAATAACAATGTCTTGTCTCAACTTTACGTCTGTACTGTTGTCTATATAGATGTTTGAACAAAAATAAATGAACATTTATGCTTTTCAAAACCTAATTTATATATTTTTATTATTTTTTTCCCTCTTATCACATTATATAATTTATCATAATTATATATATTTTTGTTTTTTCATTTTTTCACTTGGTGCATGTGTCATATAATATATTAGACATCCATAAATTATTTTGGTAGATGCTTACTTTGAAGCATTTTCTTATTTTCATTTATCATTAACCTATGCTTATATGCTCTAATAAAATTACTATGTAATGCTTAAAAATAATTAATATTAATACTAATTATTATAGTTAGACCAATACACTATCAAACAGTATTTACACCAATTAATAATGTTGAATCTAATTAAAAAACATTTACAAGAATAGTACCTTACTTACCTAAACTGTATTATGATTTGCCTGAAGAGTAGCTTTTTCAAAAGAACATGTCCCTCCAAAGATGCCACGTCTCTTAGCTTTGCCTGAATTCCACACCAAAAGGAATGGGAGGGGGATCATCAGAATTTGAGAAAAGAAATATGACTCAAATGAATCTTTATAAATTTTGAGATATACATTCCAAATAATATTGCACATAATATTTAAAAAAGAAATAGTGAGAAAGTGAATGCTGACCTGTTTCTAAAAGCTTGTTCCTAGCCTTGAACAAACACTTTAATTGGTAGTGATTTTTATTATCAGGCAAATAGAAGCAAAAGCAAATGCCATCACAAAGTAAAACCCTCACCTGAACAGGCTCCCAGGTCAAGTAGAAGTTTCCCTGACTTTCATAACCAAGTAAAGTTTTCATTTGTTTCACCATTCCAGTAGCAGCAGAAAATCCTAAACAATTGGTCTAGTAAATAGATTTTGCTTAAATAGAACCTGCCACCCACATCATCCAATTTCCGTAACAGTACACCATGCAGCCTCCAACTCATGCAAGCATATCTATAGTAACATAAGTTTTAAGGGACTATTCTTATTGGGTAAAGAAGGCACAGACTAAGTTACATGGAACAGTTGACCAAAGTCTAAAACCAAAAATACACTTAAAGATAAACGTGTAGAGTTTATTCTAATACATTTAAATAATTTTAAAGACAGTCAATTTAAGTTGCATCTAAACATGATTGGTGCATTCAACCAATACAAACAAAATTTTAAAATACAAAAACTATATGAAGAAAGATTATAGATCCAAATCAGTCTTGATTTGATTAGAAATTCGAGCTTAGAACATGGTCACAGAGGACCATCTGAGACTTCTCTAATGTAATAGTGTAAAGTGTAATTAAGACCCCATCAAAAGCAAGGGACTTTGTATGGGCTGCATCTCTTTGCCAACTCCCAGAAAATTCAAACATTGTATTGAAAATACCTGAGGGAATCTTGCCAATCAAAGATAACTCTTGATTGAATTGCTCTGAGGGAATTAAGTGATTGAATAGTATGGATCTTTAAAGTCTGGAAACTTATTTTGGATAACAAAAAAAACTGAGCAGTATAACAACTATATAATTCAAAAAGTGAATTCATAAAAACACATTGTCACCTTGTATATGAAAAAAAGGGGAAAAATAGAATAATTGTTTTGTTCATCATCATAACAAATCCTAAAAGTTCTGATAAAGAAGATAAGTGTAAGACATGGTTGTCAAGAATGATTCTGTCAAGCATGATTTAAGCATAACTAAGTTACTCAAGAAGCATATACCTCAGCATATGATCAAGATAATTCATTTTTAAACAATCCAAATCGTGTGCTAAGTCACGCCCCATAAGAAGCCTGGCTTTTCCACCATCCAGTCTAACTTTGCCAATGGATTCTCCATTGTGTAGAATTTGCAGTAGTTTTTCTCAAACTTCCTTAAGTGGCATGGCATTTCTGAGATGCTCTTCTGTCAATCCAGTTATATCATATTTGAAAATACCAAACAAATAAACCCAAACACTCTTTTTTCCTTGTCCACTTTTCTCTTTGACAATAATTCTTTGTGGATTAGAAGGGAAAGAAAGAGTAAAGAAATAGGAAGGATACATAAAAGAGAAATAGAGCAAAAAAGTACCTGTAATTAGTAACAGGTATTTCAGGCTGTACATATGTATGGAAGATTAATCTCTCATCTTCATCAACCAAACACACTCTAGAACAAAGTTCCAGAGAACCATCACTTCCACCACCAATCATTTCACAGTCCATTGCAACTGCTCCTCCAGGGCCCTCGCCAGCATGGTTTTCATCAGAATAATCTTGACAATCAAATTGGGAATCAATATAGGGCAATGTGCTTGTTCCCTGCAATATTTCCACATTCAACATAAACTTCCTAATAAGAACATAAAAGAGTAGATAAGAAACAATGATTGTAAGCAGGTTTCTTTAATTACTTAGGGTGAATAACACATCACAAGAGGGTCATTTTTATCACAAGAATTATTATTATTATTTAACACCAATTAATCTTCACAAAAAAAAAGGAGCAATAGAAATTGAGCATCACAAGAGGGGTCTCACTATCACAAATCATGAGAATGGCACACAATGAAACAAAAGCAATCGTACGTGTTAAATATTTAACCATCTTGCCCAAGTCCAATATTTAACAAGCAAGTAAGCTAGCAATGGATCAAAAAATTAACTTTAGAATATACATACCCACTCTGGAAAGACCAAGAGTATGTACATATGGAACCAAAACTGAGTTATTTCACTGCAACCAAAACTAATATTGGCTTCAAAATTGGTCATTTGACTACTGTGTTTAATTCTGATATCCTTGGTGCATAATTGAAGTCATGGTTATTCTATCTGTGTACAACTATATAGGTGCTTTTCTTGGTGGTTGGAATTGGAGTTGATGAGTGGTGGTGTGAACTGTGAAGTGCCTTAGCCTTAAAAATTGCTCAATTGAGAACAATTTCTCTGATGCACAGCTCTGGCGTATTTTTGTCTTATAGGTAGATCATAGATGTGGTAACTGGTAAGCAAGGTTCATTGCAATGCTAGCATTTCTATTATTTATTTGGGAAGATAATGTTAAAAGAAAAATCATTGTACAGTAAGATAAAGAATCGATTTCTTGGCAAATGGAAAAGGATCTGAATATACAACCTTCAAATCCAATGTTCAGCACACTAGTCCCAATGGCATTGACAGAGCAACTCAAAGATAATTGCAAAGACATTTAATGGTCTGCCTTCAACTTCCTGTGTCTAGTGCCAGTGGTCCCCCAAAATGACTTGTATTGCGCCACACAGTGGCACATCTTCAGGAATAAACTATAGCAAGTGGATAAATTATTCACCAAAAGCTAAGTTACAATATAATTTTTCCAACTCTACCAATTCTAGAAAACGATTGAGATAGTCTTCCTTGAAATAACTGTATAGTGAGTCGACCACTTCACTATTCTGTGCCTAGACCTCTCAATTTTTTTCGAAAATAAACCTAAACAGCCAAACAAAAAAAATCACTGCAACCAAAACTAAGAAATTGAAGTATTGAAAACGAAATTGAGAGGCAAAAATATTAAAGCATGTTAATTTACCTCCGAATAACTCCGAAAAAATGGTATTAATCTTTGAGATCTCTCTGGGTGACTCGTGAATCCAAGTTACCAACGTACACATGAGATATCTTTTCGGAAGAACCTGAAAATCAAGCAAATTAATTAAATTTAAACGGTGAATTTGCAAAGGGAAAACGAAAATCGGTGAAAGATGTTTTTAGGGTTCGAAGAATGATTTCAAAAGATTGGGGAAATTGAAAAGGAAGGGAGTTTAGGGTTTAGAGCAGGAAAAAAAGGGTTAAATTGAAAGGGAAGTAAAGAGGAAAATCGAAAACTGAGAAGAGAGAACAGAAAAACAAAAACCCTAGAGAGTGAGCGGCCTTGTAGGGAAGGGGAGCATTTAGTTTTATAAGACTGTCAGACCGTCGTCACACACATGGTTAGCCACGCGGTGGTGGTACGCGGAGGAGCAGGAGAACTTGGAGGAGAGAGAGAGTGATGGAGAATGGAAACGAAGGGTTTGAGACTTTGAGGAGAGAGAGTGACAGAGAGGATTAATGAAAGCAGAAACGCTACGAATTTTAAAGACGGTTTTTTGAAAAAACGTATGGGAACGCTTATTTTTATTTTTGAATATTTAGTTTTTAAGACGGTCATGACAAAACCGTCTTTGTATATTTGATTTTAAGAAATATCATTGCCTAATAGTCTAAGATGGTTATTTGAGAACCGTCTTAGAAGGTGCGTCGTAAAAACCACTTTTATAGTAGTGATAGGAGCAACTTTTTATTGAAAAAAAAAAAAAACACCATAGATTCTAAAAGAGAAAAGAAAAAGTCTATGAGAGTGTATTTAATGTGCACTACATGTGAATATCACTTTTCAACCCTCCTAGTGTTAATTATTGCAAAGAAAATCACATGTAGTCCTAGAAATCAATGAAAGTAGAGACTAGGACAAACAAGGTAGGAGTATTCATTGGAATGGATCAACTCGATTAATTTTAGAATCCAAATCGAATAAATTTAATTGATTCAGAAATTTTAACCTATTTGGATGGATCTAACTCAAACCAAACCAATCAACCCCAATAGCGATTGGCTTGGGTATCAAGTTTGTGTTTTACAAACTTGTTGAACCTAAACCGAGTTAATGATATTAAATAATATTAATATTACCTTTTATACTTTACATTGAATACATTATAATCCTTTTTTTGGTAATTTATATAATCTTTTTTTTTTGTAATTTATGCTATTATTTAGTTTGTATAAGTGAATTACAACATAAAATGTGTTTTTTCTCTTGATGACAATATCATGTTTTTGTCTTTTTTTAATCAAAATAGAATTTTGGGCATTTGCATAATAGGATGCATGCAAAAACAAAAAATGGAAATCCAAACCAATCTTAATCAATAAAAAATAATTGGTTCGGATTTTACCTTTTCCCAAATTTGATCCAAACTGACCCATAAATAGTTTTACACCAAGGGGCCTCAGAGGGATTTCGTGTTTGAAATTTAATTTGACAAAAAATACTAGATTTTCCACATACTTGATTATCACTATTTCTTTGTATCTCTCTCTATCATATTCTATCATTTATCATACAAATAATTTTATCTTTCTCTAACTATGTGTCAAATAACAATTTCAAGGCCAAGGAAGTCTACGTCAATTGGTTGAGCAGGCACTACTAAAAAAACAACTTTTAACGAAGGTTTTATACCCCTTTTAACGATGGTTGTATGACCGCCTTTGTAGCTGCCGTCGTTGAAAGTCAATACTTTCGATGATGGTTTTCGAACTGTCTTTATAGCTAACAATTTCTAAGACGGTTTCCATGAGGAACCGTCTTAGAAGATGTTTCTTTTAAAAAAAAAAACAAATTAAGGTGTTTCTAAGATGATTTTTTCAAAAAAATCATCTTAGAATGTCCACTTTCTAAGACTGTTTTCTGTATAAACTGTCTTAGAAGATATTTATTTTAAAGAAAATTAAGAAGGTTTTTCTAAGATGGTTTTCTATAGGAAAAGTCCTAGAAAATGTTTATTTTTTATTTTGAAAAAATTAAGAAAGTATTTCAGACGATTTTCTGGAAAACCGTCTTTGAATATGACCATTTTAAGACGATTTTCCGTAGGAACCATCTTAGAAGATGTTTATTTTTTAAAAAAACTAACGTGTTTCTAAGACGATTTTCTAGAGAACCGTCTTAGAAATGTGTGTTTTTAAAAAAAATAAAAATTGAGAATTCTAAGACGGTTCTCCGCAAAAACCGTCTTAGAAAGTCTCTAAAGAACCGTTTTAGAATTAATGTCTTTTTTTTATAAAAAAAATCCCCATATTTTATTATTTCATAACCTTACCAAATTATTGTTGTTGTTATTATATTATAATATAGGGTTGTTAGCTTTAGCAACTCATTATCTTTCCCCTTTTTAAAATCTTACTCTGAGTTATGTCCTGACTGTATTATTATTTGATTGATAAAACATTTACACAAGCCAAAGCATGAAGATTGCAAGATGAATGGTCATAAAGTCTACAATGGTAATAAAGCATGAAATAATCAATATATTGTGAACTTCAAACACCATTTCATCAAAGCCTTCAATAACTTGGATTTTAACCAATTCTCATGGAAGATTCTGCTGCTAGATTATGTTCATACCAAAGACAAGTAGCTTGTTCCTAATAAAGGGCTTAGCTTCCTAAACTTTTCTTCTAGCAAATTCCCCAACAATCGTCCTCCCTTCATAGTTTGATATTAATTACACTTTAAACTTTGAATTTAACAAACAAGTAGTAAACTTGATAAGTATAAAAACAGAAATTTAGACCATACCCAACAACCAAACCTTGAAATTGAAGAACCAAAACAAGAGCAACACATTGAATCAAATTAAAATCACCATTACATTCATTTTCTCAGAAAAATGAGAAGATTCAATTAAAGATCCACCTCCTTTGGCAGTGTATTTAGAAAGGATATGAGTTCTGCTTTTGTACAGTTTATGGGATCAGCCAATCAATTCACATTTTTTAGGGAGATAAATCCTAATACACACACAGACACACTTTCACACACACTTTCACAATATCCTAGAGAAAAAAAAAAGCCTAGTGCAAGAAAATAAAGAGGCTAGAGCTTAATGAACTATTTTCTCTAGTGATTTTTTTTAATGTTTACCAGGATTTGAATTATGAATAACAAGGGAATCATGACTTGGTTAAGTGCACCGATACAATAGATCTTTGCAAAAGAAAGTTCCTCACATTCATACTTGGAATAGAAAAGAAAAAAACTCAGACCAAGTTACTTTTGTTTACTTCATTAGTACGTCTACAGAGTTCTTATTCTTATTCAAAGGATAATAGGTACAATTGCTTTGTCTTGGTTTCTATTTGAAATTTGTGGCTCTGTACCAAAATCAGGATACAAAAGAAATTTTATTTGCAAAAATCAATACATCATAAAACTAAAAACGTTTCTTCTAGAACATGCCTCTTGCTTCCTACACTGGGGTCTAATGCTTCTTCTAGAGATTTGTTGTCTCTAATCTTCATTCTAATCCACTCTACTATGTCTATTCACTCTCCAAAGTCTGAATCTAATGGCCTGTTTCCTGTGAGAAGCTCCAACAAAACTACTTCATAAATGTAAACATCAATCTTTTCATCCACCTTCAAGGCATATATCCATATGTTGCCAAATATTAACCTATTCAAGTGTCATGAATTAAGTCTTGTACATCTAAGAAACAACAAACATGGATATAGACAATATTCACAAATATAAACATTTAATGACCTTTAACATGTTAAGTATTTACTATTTATACCCAACAAAATTGCTTGCAAAAACTAACACAATGTTGTGACCTTAAGCAATGTGATATTTTTTTTTAAAGCATGAGTTTACAAACCCCATAATACCAGCTCATCAGAAATGCTCAAACACAAAAAAATTAAACTAAAGCATTTCAAATATTGCAAGGCTTTCAAATTAATATACTATACAAATTCCATATTCCATAATATAACTTCATTAAATTACTTGAAAGTTGTAAAGTAAAAAATGAAATTTGTACAAATTCCACATAAATCCTTGAACCTGATAAGCCAAGAAGTTTGAAGTCCACAACTTAGATATAATGAAATCTGTACAAATTCCACATAAATCTTGCATAGATAGATGTATAGCACTATAAATAGACAAAAAATAGTATTGCAAAATTTAAGAAGCAATTTAACAATAACTAATAAATAAAACATACAAATGGTTTCAAGTTATTGTGTAAATATCATACCTGTAGGTCAGGAAAGGAAGCAAAAGCTAAAACACAAAAGAGCCACAATCATGATCTAGTTTTGTGTAGCTTTCGATACTGATTTGGAATTATCGAAACCACTTTAGCCACTACTACATATATACCAAAAAATAAAATTTTAAAAATGATTAAGAATATATAAAGATTCTATCCTTTGTTCAATAGAAACAATATTGAAAAAAATATATTTTTCATAGGTATGTAAGAATTTGATTACAGTATTAAAAAACAAATTTCACACTTGCCTTGGAAGGTATGAAAAGCAAGCACCAGAGCAAAAAGACTGGAACCTGAAGAAAAAAAAGTAATTGGTCAAAAAATGGGTGTTTTCAAATTTGTGTCAATAATATAAAGATATTTTCTCTAACAAAGCAATGATATATAGTTGCTTCATGCAGATATTTTGAGACATGGTCACAATGTAGTGAGTGTTGAGATTGGATAAGTAGGTGGGCCAAGCATGTTCCACCAAAGGAATGACACAATGCAGACAACACAATTGTTACATGCTACACTACACTACATTAAAAAAACTAAAAATATTATTAAAGTTGGTATAAGCCAAGAAGATATATATGTGTAAAATAAAATACAATATACCATATGGTTACTTTATTTGTCTATTGTAGCATATAAGACTAGCATTTAAACTTTGACAACTGTCTGAGATCACAAACACAAGCCACACAGAGTTTCATCAAAGATTATGAAGGTGTTGGAGTGGATGAACAACAAGGATAATGTGTGGGTCTCAAGTCTCAACTTTAATTGCAAAGATTTATTTAGAAGATGGTGGTGATTGGGATGATAAACAAACACAAAAACACTGAAATTTAATAAAAACACCCCAGAAAAAGTTTATTAAAAACATAACAAAAAGATGAAGCATTTACAAAAACGCCCAAGATCTAGCATTCTGAGAGCAATTAAATTAAAATAAAATAAAAATGAGAAAATGCTCCAAACACGCGACAACAAGAGGAAAAAAACAACTTTTGGCACGAAAAGGTAGAGACTTTAACCTTGGAACGAGGGAAAAATCATTTTTTAATGATATTATCATTATTTACTTACTTTAAGGGGAAGCGTGAGCGAGTATTTCGAAAAAGCCGATCTAGGCCTAAACGATGGAGGGTCTACGTTGTAGGTGGCGATGGAGGGAGAGAATGGCAGCGAGGTGGGGCGGAGGTAGCGCTCGAAAATGGCCATGATTAAGTTGACGCATATATTAGATGAAGACAACAAAGGTGAAATAAAAAAATTATGACAATGACCAGATCTGAAAAAACAATAGAGTGGCTACCACTATCGGAAGCACCACTGCCTCCAATCACCGACGTGTCACCACCTTCGTACTGGTGCTATCACTATGAGAGTGCGTCTCCGTCGAAACACATGCAAATCTCCTCGACATCGTCTATGGTGAGTGCAAGAACGACTTTGTGGAATCTATCCCCACGTCATCACCATGAGAAAGAAAGGGATGGGGAAGTGAAACAACGAGAATGAGGTGTGGGATTTACTGATTCAAATTTTGAAAAAGCATTAAATAGAGGATGAAAGAAAAAGGGAAGAGGAAGTGAAACAACGAGAATGAGAAGAAATTTCAAAGATGGTTTTGGAACCAAAACCGTCTTTGAACACTTGTTTTTAAAGACAGTTTTACCAAAACCGTCTTTGATTACTTGCATTTGAAGACAGTTTTTCCAAAACTGTCTTTGAACACTTGCTTTCAAAGATGGTTTTTATAAAACCATCGTCATTCTTTCTTTTTATTTACAAATTTGTCACCGTATAGGATTTTAAGACGGTTTCAACGCAAATGTCGTAAATTTGACGTCGTAAAATGCTATTTTTCTAGTAGTAAGGGTGTTTGAGTTGTTGTGAGTCCTTTGGTACCTACCTTTTTTGCTACAGATATAAACACATTTTCAATGTTTGATCATTTTTCTTCGAGAAAATAGATCCCTCTCCTATAATGCAGTAAAAGAAACTAAAACCAAAATATACCAGCTAGGTATTCAACCAAGGTAAATGACCCCTAACAAGACCTACCAGATAGGTATTCCACCAAGATAAGCTAGCCCTACCAAACAGGTGTTTAGTCATAACCAGTAATGGCCATATTGGACGTTTTTAGTTAAATATTTTTTCTTCTTAGCTTATTTGACTTCTCTTGGACTTTTATTTTCTCAATCTAATTCAGTTTTTTCCTGAGGCAAGCAAGTGAGCTTAATTGCTAATTGTTGTTTATTTTCAGATTTTATGCTCAATTGACCTATCTTCCTTGTATAGGACCTACAGAGCTCTACATAACTCCGAATGGAGCATATGAGTAGTCCTTGGAAAGATAACAAAAAGATATACAAGTTTGTCAAAGATAAGCAAAGGCCAATTTGTTGATTCAAGAGGAGTCATGCATGAATGAACAAGGATCAAGCTTTGGTGTTTTGTGCTTTCAACATGCCTCATTGCAAATGTGCCAAAGAAGCTATGAAGATCAATTTGATTCATGTAAAAGGGAAGATGTGTTATCTGATAATCCAATTAGCATATCATGCATAATCATTCATCTAGGATTGTTAGATTGAAGG
>PYAF01001353.1:68973-99187 GCA_007407185.1 Glycine tomentella | reverse complement strand
CTGAGTTTCATTCACTTTGCATTCATTCTTGGATTATCAGGTGATATCTTTCCTTGTCTTTGTTGATGTAAACTGTTATTTGAATTCTTGTAAGTTTTGGTCTATTGTAAATTGGGATTTCTTGCAAGAGGAGATAGGGTTTCTCCAAGGACAGCTGAGTAGTGTTCTCAGTGTGGGTGTGGCTTCTAAGGATCTAATAAGGTTTTAGATCTCTGAACTTCTTCTAGGGTTGAAGGAGAGAAGCTTGTAATTGCTTGTAAGAAGAATATTTGCAATAGTGGAACTCTACTCTAGTGTTGAGTAGAAGAAACTGGATGTAGTCTCATAGGTTTTGAGGTGAACTAGTATAAATCTTTTGTCTTGATTTATATTCTGTGTTTTTTATCATTCTTGAAGTGTACTCTGTTTTGTGAGTCTATTCTTGTGGCATAACAAGTTTTGGATTGATCTTGGATAAAGTTTTTCATTTGGTTTTGTGATAAAGATACAAAGGGAAATAAAACTCTGATTTTGTTTTGGAAAACTCTGTTTTTCATTGAAGAATTTTTAATTTACCAAGACTAACCAATTCACCCCCTTCTTGGTTAAGTGTGAAATGTGCCTTATTTTCCACAGAAGATAATGTGAACTTGGTGGTTAGAAAGTTCAACAAATTTCTGAAGAAAAACAAGAATAAAAAGTTCAACAAAGGAAGCAAGAACAGCAGTAGAAACAACAACCTCAACAAGAAGATTGACAACAATTTCACATGCTTTGAGTGTGGCAAACCAGGTCACATCAAATATGAATGCTCAATCTACTTGAGGAAGCAACAAGGAGAAAGCAAGATGGAAAAAGGAAGGAAAAGAAAAAAAAGCATACATAGCTTGGGAAGATGATGAGTCAACAACTTCAGATTCTTCCACAGAACATGAAGAAGCTAACATGTGTCTCACCTCCACCATCAATGAAGATGATGAGGATTTGCTAAGTGATGAGGATGAGGTAAATTCTGAATTTGATCAAGTCATTCATGCTTTTCAAGAAATGCATGAGGAAGCCAAAAAACTTGCAAAATCCAATAATAAGTTCAGAGGAAATCTTAGATGGCATATTGAAAAAATTACTGAATTGCAAAATGAGATTTGCAACTTGAAAGAAGATAATGAAAAACTTGTTTCAAGTTACAAATTGAATGGATGTGTATGTGCTTCTTCCTCTAGCAATGTTGACAAGCATAGCTTGCTTCAAAAGGATTTTGATGAGTATAAACAAAGTCAAGGAGAAAAATATATGTTGCTTTTGGCCAAAAACAATGATTTAATTGATCTCTTGAGAAAGTTTTACAAAGGAAAATGCAACTTAGCTAAAATGTTAAGTGTGCAAAAATATGCTGGAGATACTTCTGGTTTGGGGTACAAACATGGTTCAAAATCAGTTGGAAAAACAATTTTTGTACCTCCAAAACAGAAGAATCAAAAGTGGCAAAAAAAACTCAAGAGTCAATAAAAATTCTGGTTTTGGGAAAACTTCAAAATCTGTCACTTGCAACTATTGTATGAAAAAGGGGCACACATCATTGAAATGCTATGCTAGGAGATTTTATGTGCCTAATGGTGAATGCATTTGGATTCCTAAAAGAAAGAAATATGCTAACCCCTATGGACCCAACTTCAATCGGGTACCTTCCCTTGAAATCTGATTTGAATTTTGCAGGTGTGTCTAAGAGCTAGAACATCAACTTGGTATCTTAATAGTGGATGCTCTAGACACATGACTGGAGACATGTCCTTACTCTCAAATTTGACTCTCAAAGAAGGAGGATATGTCACCTATAGAGATAATAATAAAGGGAAGATTATTGGAGAAGGTAACATTGGAGACAGCTTCAAAGCAAAGATCAAAAATGTGTTGTATGTGGATGGTTTAAAGCACAATTTATTGAGCATTAGTCAGCTGTGTGATAAAGGCTTTAAAGTGAATTTCAACAAAGAATGTTGCATAATTTCTGATGATAAAAATGGTGAGGTACTGCATATAGGTAAAAGGAAAGGTAATATATATGTGTTTTCAATTGATCATGCATTATTCCATAAATCTTCTTGCCTAATAAGCAAAGTTGATGAAACTTGGCTGTGGCATAGAAGAGCAAGTCACATAAACATGCATTACATGAACAAGCTCATTAGAAAAGATTTAGTAATTGGATTACCCAAACTCAAGTTTGAGAAGGACAAACTTTGTGATGCTTGTCAAAAGGGGAAACAAACAAAGAACTATTTTCAAAGTATAAACATTGTTTCCACCTCTAGACCACTTGAACTTCTTCACATTGATTTGTTTGGTCCTTCTAGAACAATGATTTTAGGTGGGAATTATTATGGACTTGTGATTGTGGATGATTACTCTAGATACACTTGGACTTTTTTTTTGAAATCCAAGAGTGATGCTTTCCTTGCTTTTAGAAAAATGGCCAAGCTTACTCAAAATGAGAAAGGTTGTAAAATTGTCTCTATAAGAAGTGATCATGGTGGTGAATTCCACAATGAACATTTTGAAAAATTCTGTGACGAAAATGGAATTAATCACAATTTTTCAGCTCCAAGAACACCTCAACAAAATGATGTTGTGGAGAGGAAAAATAGATCTCTTGAGGAAGGAGCTAGAACACTTCTTAATGAGTCAAATTTACCTAAGTATTTTTGGGCTGATGTTGTAAGCACTATATGTTATACTTTAAATAGATTACTAATAATGCCTATTTTAAAGAAAACCCCTTATGAGATATACAAAGGGAGAAAGCCCAACATTTCTCATTTAAGAGTATTTGGCAGCAAGTGTTTTGTACTGAACAATGGGAAAGAATCACTTGGAAAATTTGATGCTAAGGCAGATGAAGCAATTTTCCTTGGATATTCATTGCATAGCAAGGCATATAGAGTTTTCAATAAAAAAAACAATGTGCATTGAAGAATCTGTACATGTGATTTCTGATGAAACTAATCCCTCTAAGGAGGAAAAAGAGTTTGATCGTGATGCAGGTCAGCTGGAAGAATTAATTGAAATAGACAAATTCTCAACCAAAATTGAAGAACCAAGTGCTGAAGCAAAACCCACAACCCCTATTCAAGTGCCTAAAGATTGGAGAACAACAAGAGATTTATCACTTGACAACATCATAGGTGAAGTTTCAAAGGGAGTATCTACTAGATCTTCACTAAAGAACCTATGCTGTGATATGGCTTTTGTTTCTCATATTGAACCTAAGAACATTGATCAAGCCTTGAATGATGAACATTGGATGCATGCCATGCATGATGAGCTCAATCAGTTTAAGAGAAATGAAGTTTGGGAACTTGTTCCTAGACCTTTATATCTTAAACCCATTGGCACTAAATGGATTTTTAGAAATAAACTTGATGAGAGTGGAATCATAGTCAGAAATAAAGCTAGATTGGTGGCTAAAGGCTATAACCAAGAAGAAGGCATATGAAAAAACTTTTGCTCTAGTTGCTAGATTGGAAGCAATCAGGTTATTACTTGCATATGCATGTCTCATGAATTTCAAACTTTTTCAAATGGATGTCAAAAGTGCATTTTTGAATGGATATATTAAGGAAGACATATATGTTGAACAACCTCCTGGTTTTACTGATTTCAAACATCCAAACTATGTTTTTAAACTGAAAAAGGCACTTTATGGTTTGAAACAAGCTCCTAGACAATGGTATGAAAGGTTAAGCAAATTTCTGCTTAATCAATCTTTTACAAGGGCAGTGTTGATAAAACTCTGTTTATCAAAAGGCATGGCAATGATTTCTTATTGGTTCAAGTGTATGTGGATGATATAATTTTTTGTTATACTAATCACTTGTTGTGCAAGGATTTTTCATTAGCTATGCAGAAAGAATTTGATATGTCAATGATGGGTGAACTAACATTCTTCCTTACTTCAAATAAAGCAAATGAAGAATGGAACCTTTCTCAATCAATCCAAGTATTGTCTTGAAATCATCAAGAAATTTGAGATGGAGAAAAGTAAGGATGCTGCAACTCCCATGGCTACATCAACATATCTTGATTCAGATGAAAGTGGAAAGAAAGTTGATGAGTCTAGGTTCAGAGGAATGATTGGATCCTTGCTTTACTTAACAGCTAGTAGACCTGATATAATGCTAAGTGTTTACTTATGTGCTAGATATCAAGCAAATCCCAAAGAGTCTCATCTTACTGCTGTCAAAAGGATCCTCAAATATCTCAAAGCTACACCTAGAGTTGGTCTTTGGTATCCTAAAGGTGCTTCTATCAATATTGTTGGATATTCTAATTCTGATTTTGCAGGTTTCAAATTAGATAGAAAAAGTACAAATGACACTTGTCATCTTCTAGGAAGTTCATTAATCTCATGGCACTGCAAGAAGCAATCTTGTGTTGCATTATCTACTTTGAAGCTGAATACATCTCAGCTGGAAGTTGTTGTGCACAAAGCTTGTGGCTAAGACAACAAATGCAAGATTATGGAGTAGAACTGAATGAAATTCCACTACTATGTGACAATACAAGTGCTATAAACATATCAAAGAATCCAATAATCCACTCAAGGACAAAGCATATTGAGATCAGACATCATTTCCTCAGAGATCAGGTTCAAAAAGGTAACATAAAGATAGAATTCATTGACACCAATAATCAACTTGCTGATATTTTCACAAAACCATTATCAAGGGATAGATTTTATACACTTAAGAATATGCTAGGGATTCTTGATGAAAGTGACATTATCTAGCTTGTTCTATATGTGTTTTGTGTGTTGAATTAAAGCCATATATGTCTCAAAATGAATGATTGCTTAGAACATTGCAAAAAGCTGCTAAATGCCCTGTATCTGATGTATTGACTATAATAGTCGATTAAAGCACGAATTAATCGATTAAATTCATTAAAAATCACATCATGTATGAAAATTGTGCTCATGTAATCGATTACACACATATGTTAATCGATTATTCTTCGTGTAACCAGAATTCACCTATCTCTGGAATAATCGATTACACATCGGGATAATCGATTACATTGATTAAAATTCTGTTATTGAATGCATGTCTCACTGTGATAATCGATTACTTAAGCCTTGTAATCGATTACCTTCACCATTAGAAGTTATAAGGCTCACTGGAATAATCGATTACCACTCGGGATAATCGATTACTTATGCTCTGTTACCTGTATAATTCATGAAATTAGTCATATAATCGATTACTGCAAGAAATAATCGATTACTGGTCATCTTCTACCTCTTACCAAGAGAAAAATAATCGATTACTTTAAAGAAATAATCGATTACTATGTTCTTTCAATGGTTCATTTTCTCTGGAATAATCGATTACTTAATGAAATAATCGATTATTCATGCTGTTGAAACATAACCTGACAGGTTTTTATGGGTTATTTAACTGCCCAATCAGTTTTAAAATGCACCCAATGTCATTAAACTGTCACCAACAACTATATTTTTGAAATAATGGACGATTTAGGGTCTCATGTGTGCCTATAAATAGTGGATTACTAACCTAAAATGTCCCTGCACCTAATCCTCTTCTATCTCTCTGCATTTTCTGCATTCTTCTGTGTCTAAACTGTGTTCAAGCCTTCATTCTGTGATAATGTCTAACCCAACCCCTAAAAGAGTTAGAACCTCCAAGAGAAAAACTGGTGAGTCATCCTCTAACCCACCTCCTCCTCAACCAACCAATAGGCTTGACTTGTGGTTCTCCACAGAGTCAGATAAAATCAACTACCTCCAATTCAATGCCACCAAGCCTGTGGCCTCTCCGAAGTATCTTGAACTTGATTGGTTCATTAGGGAGGGTTTCCAGTTTCCAGTCTTTCTTGAAGTCCAAGGACTGAGAAGGTTCTTAGAGATGAAGGGTACTTTCTACCCTGACTTAGTTAAAGTTTTCTATACTTTCTTGAAAGGGTCAATGCAAGGGGCTATAAAATCCAAAGTTAAGGGTGTTGAGATGATTATAACCCCAGAAATTTGGGAAACAGTGGCTGGGGTTGTATGTGAAGGTGCTAGAAGGTTTGATGAGGATCCTGAGGGCTATAGCAAAATGGACACCTACAGAGAAATGCTTCATGATCCTCACATGAGGCTGAGAAATAGGCTGGGTACAGGTCCTATGACTGCTGAGGACAGGCTTCTGCACTACATCATCACTTACGTAATTACACCAAGGGCAACTAACCATGCCCAAGCAACTGATGAGGATCTTCAGTTGGTATATGGGCTGAAAAATCATATTCCCATGAACTGGGTGCTAATCTTTGAGGAAATCATGTTAAAATCCAAAAGGTTAGTGAACTACCCTTTCCCATATCCAGTGTTTGTCTCAAGGCTGATTGATCATTTCAACATTGATGTTGAGAATGAGGTGGTAGACAACACAAACCCATCCAATAGTCAGATTAAAGAGAAACATTTGACCAATGGGTATGAGGAAGACACCCAATGGCTGGGTGATGGCCAATCAAATTGGAGCTACTGAACAAGGGGAAGAAATGGTTGCTGATTCAGGAGATGAGGAACAACAACAGCCTGCACAGCCTACACAGCCAGCCTTTACTGATTTTGAATCATTGATGATTCAAAAGATGGATAGCATGCTCAAGCTCCAAGAGGACTTCAAGGTTGAAACACATGAAGCCTTAGAAGAAATTAGAGAAAGACTGGATTCAATTGAGGCCAACATGAATGACAATGCCTCTGTTGAATTCTAGGATTGCTTAGATTGCTTTTATATTTGCTTACTTTAGTTTTTATATTTGTTTTGTTTCAGTTTTTTTTAAATATGTTTCTTTTACTATGTACTGCCCTATATGACACTCATTTTAATGAAATATGTATTTTCAGTTCAATATCCGCTGTGCTTACATTATTTTTGACTTTTAACAAGCCAAATAGGGGGAGAATTGATTAAGGGGGAGTGAATTCGAATACCCTTTGTTTGCCCCTGTTTTTGGTTCAGTTTTTGCCCAAAAACTTGATGTGAATGTGTGCTGGAATTTAGGGGGAGTAAAGGTGTAAAAAGGAACTCAATAAATTAGTATAAAACTTAATTGAAATTTCATAAATCACATATGCTTTAACACTTGTTTCTTGGCAAAAGGCATTTGAAATTTTTACAGGTTCTTAAGCTTGAAGTTCATCAATGAAAACCTCAATTAATCTCCAAGTATCTGAGCTTAATCAAATTTGAAGATTTGACATGTATAAAGCCAAAAAGGGGGAGATTGTTGATTCAAGAAGAGTCATGCATGGATGAACAAGGATCAAGCTTTGGTGTTTTGTGCTTTCAACATGCCTCATTGCAAATGTGCTAAAGAAGTTATGAAGATCAATTTGATTTATGTAAAAGGGAAGATGTGTTATCTGATAATCCAATTAGCATATCATGCATAATCATTCATCTAGGATTGTTAGATTGAAGGTCTAAATAAAAGCAATTAACAAGTAAGGCATTTTAAAATCAAAGTTTTTGGAAAAATAAAGTTTTCCTGCATTAATCGATTACAGCATTGTTGGCATCGATTATTTTGTTCTTCGTGCCTTCTGGAAAACAAATCAAGAACATTGTAATCGATTACATATCGAATTAATCGATTACATAGGCTAAAATGGAAAAATCATACTGACTGTCTTAATCGATTACAGAAATTCGTAATTGATTACATCTAATGCCTATGGGTACCATGTTCTGCTGATTTAATCGATTACATATCATTTTAATCGATTAAATAGTACATTTGAAAATATTGGTCTGTCTGTCTTAATCGATTACCAAATTTCGTAATCGATTACTCAGTGCATTTGGAAAAACATGAGTGTCTGGTTTAATCGATTACTTGACGGAATAATCGATTACATTGTTCATAGCTCAAACCTAGAACATATCAGGAGCACTTTAATCAATTACATTCTTGGAATAATCGATTACAAATGTGAAATAATCGATTACAGGAGCATGTTTAATCGATTATTTTCAGTTAGAAAGTTGTTATAAATTGAACCCATTGCCCTGTGCTTTGTGAGATTGAATAATTTGTATTCTGGACAATCACAAACATTCATGAGCTTTCTTTAGTGTATTTCTGAGTTTCAAAAAACATTTAGGCTTCACAAATTCGTATGGTTTTTTGATTTAAAGAAGTAAAGCATCATTAAGTCTCAAAGCTTAAGGAAAGGGATGCATTGAGTCTGTAATTTTTCTTTCAACCTGTTGAATCATTCACATGCATGTGTTCTTTGGATTATCAGGTGAAATCTTTCCTTATTCTTTGAAGGTGTAAAACTTTTATTTGATTTCTGTAAAGATTGGCTTATTGTAAGTGGGTTTCTTACATGATGATTAGAGATAGTGTTTCTCTAAGGGGTGCTGAGTAGTGTTCTCAGTTTTGGGTTTGGTCTCTAAGGATCTAATAGTGTTTTAGACTTCTGAACTTTATCTAGGGTTGATAAAGAGAGGCTTGTAATATCTTGTAAGAATATTATTTGCAATAGTGGAACTCTACTCTAGTGTTGAGTAATTTTCTTGAAAGTTTTATTGAGGTCTGCCTTTTTTCTGCAAATAAAGGGCCTTCTTTTCCTGTTGGCAATCACCAGGTGCTGAACAGTGGCCATTCTGATGGTCACCACCATAGAAATCACATCTTAGAACTTGTTGAACTTGATTAGCTTGGTGAGTTTTTTGTGATCCACCCTGCTAAAATTGTTGAGAAAGTTTGCCTACCTATTTTGTAAAGGCCTCTATTTGTTGAGTGAAGAGTTTATTCTGAGCTAAAATTTCATTCTAAGTATCTATCATGGTGACTCTGATAATCATTAGTTGCAATGGATTCAATGATTACAATTGCTTCCTCAAGGCTCTTAGACATCATGGTACCTCTAGTTGAGGCATCAAGAATCATCTTTGTCTGAGGTCTCAAACCACTATAGAAAATATGTAGTTGCGTAGCATCATCAAAATTATGGTATGGGCACCTCTGCAATAAAGATTTGAATCTCTCTCATGTCTCACAGAGAGGTTCATCAAACCCTTGGGAAAAGTGGCAATGGTTGATTATGCACTAGTGAATCTGGAAGGAGGAAAGAATCTCGCAATGAATTTTTCCTCCATTTCTTCCCAAGTGTTGAGACTTTTGTTTGGATGTGATTAGAGCCATGTATTTGTTTTACCTGTCAAAGAGAATGGAAAATCTCTGAGGTAGACAACTTCAATGGTAATGCATAGCTCCATGAAGGTAGCAAAAGGGTGTGAACCAATCAGACTGAGCAATGTTGGCTCCAATTCCACAACCTTGTTATTGAAAAAAGGAATGATTGTGTTGTTGTAATGCTTTGGTCCTTGTTGATAAGCACAAACACCAAGAGTCCTCCTTGGTGGTTTATTTCCTTCTCCTCCTCTATCATCCATAAAATCAATTACAAGTGGTTTTTATGGTGAAGGAGAATCAATAGAAGAAGATTCACCTGGTGGCTTACTGGTTGCTTGTTTCTTTTTCTTGTTTTTCCTTTCAGTCTTGGCAATTTTCGGATCCAATAGCGATTTATCTGCAAGAAATTTGCCTCGCATAAAGGAAAAGAACAAACTACAACAAACTGTAAGTACCAAGGTTAGCGAAAATAAAATATAACAAGAGAGAATTTATACAAAATCAAAATAAAATAAATAACTAAAGTAAGGAAAATGGCCTATTCAATTGAAAAAAATAAATCCAAAAGAACTGAGTGTTCTTTTAAGCTTATCTTGACACCTTTTCTGACCTAATGCTTACCTAAAAAACCTTTGTGAAAATATTTCTTTATTATTACTGGATGACCAACTCAAACTTGTTTTTCTTATCAGTGGATGACTTCATTGCATCATCTTTGTAGACTGGTAACAAATGTTTTCATTTGTGAAAATTAGTTATATTTGATTAACACATTATTCAACCCCCTTTTAGTGTGATTGTTGATATTTCAAAAACAATGGGTCGAACAATGAGTAAAGGATCAAAATGCACGCTTAAAACATTTGTGGAGTTCAAGGGTCTCAATTTTTTTCATCAAGTGACATGAGTACTTATGAGCATCATGATCAGAGTTTTGCATGGTTAGTGATGGTTGTCGAATTAAATGAGCATTGTTTGAAATGCTTCATTTGGTGTTTGGCTGATGAAGATGGAAAGTTTGATACCTATGAGAAATGCTGATGGGAGTTTAGGCCGAAAAAATTGCTTGCAGACTTTCTTCGCTAGATATATATAGTAAATTAAGATATATATTAAAGTTTTGTTGCTTGGTTTTACATCAATTTAATTCATGATGATGTTTACTAAAGAGAATTTGAGTTGACAATTTAGTAAGGAAGAGTGCTAGTATCTCTAGTACTCATTCCTATACATCATCTTCTCTACTATTGGATTTAAAATATCAAAAACTTAAAAAATTACGAGTGAGATATATAAATAAAGAGTAAGATGCATGATTTTATGATTTTTAATAAATTTAATTCAAGAATGTGTCTTTTTTTAATTATGAGAAAACGAAGCCAAGTGTCCTCTAACTATCCTTGGCACTAAATTAAGTGAATCCAACCCAACTTGTGACATTCATTTTGAAACCTTTAAAAAAAAATCGCAAGTCAACCTAACCTAACCCCCTATGCACTACGAGTTAAAATGCATACTCTTTAAAATGTCTGCTTTTTTATATAAAAACAAATTAGTTTTTGTAAAGTTAAAATATTTGGTTTCCATAATATATAAAAATAAACACTTTATAAAACATTTTGGAAATATCAAGACAACCAAAAGAGTAATTATTGGACCTGACTTGAACTGGCCGAGTCAACCCGTTGACTTGGTAACCGGGCACCCAACCGATCCAAGTCACTTGTTAGATCGGTTATGCATGTGTCCAATGTGACCCAATCCAACTCAACATGATTTGGCCTCGAATTGGTGATTCGACAACCCAGTTGATTCAATGCATTTTCAAGTTTTTTTTCCTTTACTTTTGAGCATCACTCATTAGAAAATTCAACATATATTTTACACTTAAGTTATTTATATATTTACTTATTTATTTTAACAAGCATAACTACAACTTAAAATTTAAGATGACAAAGTTGTTGTTGATAAAGTCAGACGAGTATAGGGATGGGTATTAAAATTCTAAGCCCGCCTCTTTTATCCTTGTAAAATAAATAACTTTGTCATCTCAAATTTTCTATTATTAAAAACAATGATCATATTTTTAAGTTTTTTTATTTAATTATTTAACTATTAAGCTAATTGATTTATATTTTAAAAAATTATACCAATAAAATCTTATATATATTATGAATATATATGTTGTGGCAAAAAAATTATAAGAATAATGTAATATGGCGGGTATGGGCATGAGTACGAATATAATTTGATATACATCCTTGCTTAAATAGTTCGAATAATACTTGTATTTGTATCCATACCCATCATGGCAGGCATTCCTCATCAAAGTTGAGGCAAATTCTGGGCGATAATCGCAGGTTCAGATTTATTTGCTATGCCTAGTTGCCATTTTTATTTTTCCTTGATTAATTTTGTTATATTCGATTATGTCTATCATTATACAACAATCATATATATTGTAAATTCTAGATTAAGGTATTTATACTTAATTCTAAAAAACTACAATACATATTCAAAATTTGAAACAAATTCATAACTATACATGCTGCTAAATATATTGAATTTTATTTAGTTTTAAATCTTAAGTGCACAAAATTACATGTTATGAATTTTTTTTTTAATATACATCATGATTTGCAGATCATCTAATGACTCATTGGATTGACCCTTAATCCATTATGCTCAGAGTCAATAATCGATTTGAGTTTGATAAAAATGGAAGAGCAAACTCAAAAGGATGAATAGGATAGGCCTTATGCTATTTGCCACTTCCACTGAGGGTAGATTCATAAGGGTCCAACTTTTAAATATCATCCCTTCAAGATATTCCATAATTGGTAAGATAAAATTCTAGAAATTGTCATAAAAGAATCCATGTTAATAATAGAGTAAAATTTTATTTAAGATTATCAAACTCAAGTCTAAATAGACTCAACTCAGGAACTCGTAAGAGTTTATTTCATATTAAAATAATAACAAAAACTTATAAATTGTTCATGCCAATTAAATACTTCAATATAATAAAACAAAATAGTAAAACCATGAATTCCAAGATACTTAAATCTTCACCACTAGATAATAACTTGTGAAGTAATATTAGTAGTAGAGCATTTTCATTGAGGGTTTAATGTTGTTACAGAAGAACAAATGTTATTAGAGATAAAGGTCTTAGATTTAAGAACAGCACGTCAAATGGAGGCATGTTAAATTCTAAATGAACAGAAAACAACCAAAAACAACAATTTTTCTTCTAATTTTTAACTTGCTGACTCGATGATAAACTCGAGAATTTACCGAGTTTGCATAAAATTTATCAAGTCTACTCAGCATCTACTAAAAAGAGAATTTACGAGTCAACTCATAGAAAATAAATGGACTCGTAAACCCATATAGAATTAACGAGATAACTCAAAATTTTGATAACCATAATTTCAATGATTTAACTTTTGAGGACATAAATATAAAGTTATATAATTATAAGGACCTAAACACTAATTTAACCAATATTTAATATTTAATTATCACCATTTCAGTTGTGAATAAAGCAAGAAATATTCCCTTTCCCATGTCAATGTCCCGCCCAATGCTATCAACATTGGAAAATACGCCTAACTATTCAAAAATAAGCAATCAAATCGAAATTTCGAACCCAAATCAAAAGGCAAATATAAACCAATACTAATATGGTATAAGCCTTCAAGTCTGAAAAAAACTTCGGGTTTTAATTATTATAAAATCAAAGCAAAAGGCACTGTAATAAGTATATATACCGACATCCCAAACAACTTGTTTTGCACATAAGCTGTCACCAGAACCATAAAGGATATCTTCTAGCTCATGGCGTATTTCTGAGTCCACGAACGGGCAGTGCTCTCGTACTTGGCTCTGTCAGTCTTGTACATGTGAGCAATATCAGGCACCAAAGGATCATCTGGATTGGGATCTGTCAGCAGGGAGCAAATTGAAAGTAGCACCTGCAACAAATTGCATTAATAATTAAGTCTGAAATCATAATATATATCAGCTCTAATCCACAGCTTTCACATTTTCTTTAGATATAAAATCAAAACTTCCAACAAGAATAGCTATTCTAAGATTTTATCAGAAAAGGTATAATACATCAGTAGATCCTGAACTTTTGAGAAATTTTAATTTAGATCCCTAAACTAATTTTTTTTGTAATCGAGTCCTTATAGTTAGTAAAACCACAACAAATTGTTATTTTTGGTGGTTTCAAACTGCCATAAACTAAGTCCAGAAACCCAATTACAAAAACAAGATCAAGGACCTGATTACAAATTTTTAGTTTAGTGACCTAATTAAAAATTCCTAAGAAGTTCAAGGATCTACTGATGTATTAAATCATCAAGAACAAATTGGTGAACTTAGGCAAGGAAACTGACACGTATAAAGCCTCATACCTTGGAAACTGTAAGGGCAGGACTCCACTGCTCTTTCAGAATGTCCAGACAGATACTTCCATTGCTGTTTATGTTAGGGTGAAATACCTTGGTTCGGAAGGAAACCTACAAAAGCCACATTGTAAATACATTGCCCAAACCTAAACTACTGACATTTTCAACCAAAGATCAAAGTAACATGCACAAGACATACTTTGGGTCTGAATATAAGGGAAAACAGTTCAGTGAAATCAGAGAAAAGGTCAAAAGCAAAACATTACAAAAAAGAAATATCAGACAGTGGACCATAAATGCTCCAAGAAGATGCTATACAAAACTGACAATGTAAAGGATACTTCATCACTTAGAACCTACAGATTCAAATATCTGGTTGAGTCCATGTCAATACAAGCAAGACTTTTTGTTTTCATAGTAGTTTAGAAAGCATTATTAATCAGAGATCGTGCTTCAATATTATTCTGAAAACACAAAAATGGTTGAACTCAATGTCATGCCATGCCAACTACAAAAGAATATTTAGCCAAAGACAAACTGCAAAACAAACAATTCAATTTCAAAGGGAAAAGACAGTTATTTCACCCCCCAAATATATATTTATTTCAATATCCCATAGATATTGCTTATGACGTAACATGCATAGCAAGTAAGTACTTGAATCCATCATGATGGTTTAGGAATAGTTAGTTACCTTCGGTGGTTTAAATGGATAATCCGGTGGAAAGTGAATGGTCACCAGGAATACACCACCAGCATAAGGGCTGTCTGCTGGACCCATAATTGTAGCTTGCCAATGAAACATGTCATCACCAACAGGGCCTACTCAAGAATATAATATATAAGATTCATGAAAACCTTCCCATAGATACATAACTGCAAGGTAATATTTTATTAATATTTCATATTATTTTATATTTTTATATGTAACTAAACAAACCCTACTTAGCTGTTGGGCCTACATGAACCGGTGATCAAAACATCATAACCAACCTACATATAGCTTCTGCTACTCTCAACCAACACATTAGGCATTTTCCATCTAATCCTTATTCATTCTGTAATAGTACCTTCTCTCTAATAGTTAGGCCCAATCATTATGTAATAGTGCCCACCTATTCTATAAATATGCTCCATTTATACCCAAAATCTTTACTTTGTATAAAATTGACAAAAATATCCTTATTAAAGATTGTCTCATTGTAATTATCAAAAATCCCAAATAGTGGTGCATATACATTCAATATACATATAAAAATAATAATTAATACTATATACAAGTATATTCTGAAAAATTAAAAAAATACTCAATTCAAAATAATTGAAATTGACAATAAAAAATTAACAAACCACAAAATTTGAACAAAGAAAAGGAACAGAGGATCAAAAGCACAGCAGCTTTTATTTCAAAAAAAAAAAAGAAGAAGAAGAGCACAAAACAAAAAACACTGGAAAACAACAAAAGGAAAAAAGAATTGAACATGAATTTAGAAACAACAAAACTCAGAAAAACAGGACATGAAAGTAGGTTCAGGAGCCGTGCTGTCTAATGAGTGAAAAAACAGAGCAACAGGGTGAAAACAAAGAAAAAAAGGAGGGTTGTGCAGATTTTGGCCAAAAATCTCAGCAACCGTTTGTTCTTTTAAAAAAAATGAAAATACCCTGAAAACTAACACTTAAAACCTAAGATTTAAGAGCATTTTCCAGATTCTAGGTAGACTTCACTGTCACAGCCAAATTACATGTCACACTGGAGTGGTCGCAACACTAAACACTGAGACTACAATGTCCAAATAGCGGCCATCGGCTGCTCTGCTTCACCACTCTAGCAGCACTATATTTTACTCTTGATAACCAAGATACAAACCCCTATTATATGTTAAACATTACAAATAAAACTTCTATTTTATAAATTTTACAACTAAGTGTATGATATTTATATTATCGAATAGGAGGGGTTTTGTGTGGATTTTAAAAATAGGAAGGATTTTGTGAAAGAAATGCAAAATACAAGGGAGATTGGAGTAATTTTGTTTTTTTCTCTCTTAATTAAAGTCAAATCCACATATGTTATCATTAGCAACTGTGTTACCCACAGTTTCTTCTACTGTTCTTCCATATCACCCGTGAAAAAATGGTGTACATGCCAAAACCGTAAGACAAGCACAACTTTATGTGATAGTATCATATCTTCAATTCAAACAAGTCACAATTTGTTCAAAAGACTATTTTTTTCATATTGTCCAGGTATAATCAATGTTACCAGGGTGGGTGGCAGCTTATCGAAGTGAGCCAAAAATATGCCATACACATGGCAGATGAATATAGCAGAGCAAAGATACTATCACGTAAAGATGAATATAGCAGATAAATAAAAAACAGAATATGGTTGACTTTCATTTTGGCTTGATGTCCTAGAAGTGAGAAGGAATGACAGAGCAAAGAGAAAGTTAGGAAACAGAGAATATAGACTACAATTCTGGGGTGGGGTGGGGAAGAAAACGAAAACAGAGAACAAGTTACATAAAAAAAAAAAATAACAGAGAACAGAAAATGATGCAAATAACTGAACATAACAAGCACACAGAACAAGGTGTTTGAGTGACCCAATGAATAGATGTTGCGGAAACACTGAAAGAACAGGAAAATGAAGCAAATAACATAGAATAAGAAAAAGAAAATTCCAAGTGACAGAGAACAAGAATAGAAAAACAAAAAAGTAAAAGAACAGATGAAGGCAGACAGTGCCATAAAACACAATTTGGCTGTAGCTAATGGCAGCAAGCATAAAAGACACCATGTCATGGCATTATGGTAGCACCATAACTGCTTTATGCCAATAAATAAACCACTTCAAATCAGTTGACAGAACTGTATGGAAAGTTTAATAGCCACAATTATAACAGATTATGATAAGATGTCCAAAGAGAACATAAGAAAAGCATTTGTACTCAAGAGAAAGTAGACTTCTCCAGATTCCAGAAATAGAAATATTAAGCTATTTTGCTTGCAAATGTATTATATAGTCACACATCATTCTGAATTATTGAAAACAGGATTAAAAAAATAACATACACATAATAGAAGGAGAGACAAAGAGGAAGTGAACAATAAAAGAGAATGTCAGCCAAACAAACCAGCACTGCAGGAAACAGGAGGGTCCTTCTGCAGATCCTTCAACTCTTTAGTAATGCGTTTAGAAGCCATCACAATTGTACCTAAATTTAAAACAAATTTTTGGCTTCTTACTTTTTGGTGCAATTTGTGAACCAATATAAATGCATTTAATATGACCCATTCTTCCTCAGTTTCAAAAACAGAATGAATAAAACCTTGAGCACTAAATTCTGAGGACAGGAAAAGGGGGCCATATACTCACACTCAGTCTAAGAAAATCAAAACTAAATTAAAACTACAGCAAATGAAGGTCGTACAAACAATAAATAAGTAAAAGGTTTTAATGCATCTCTTACAAATCAATTAGACCATATCTAAAAAGGATTTTTGCAAATGATCAAAAGACAATTTTGAATCAAACTTGATGCAAACTAAACCTCTAATACAATTATTTTCAGCAGGAGGGGACAACATATAAACCAGCTTATTCAATGCACAAAAAGAAAACAGAGGAACTGATTTAAATTAGCTAAAAAAAAAAAAAAAGAGCCACCATGATAGCATAATAGCCAATTCAAGGGAAGTACAAATAGTTCTTTAAATTTCACTTTAAGAAAAAGGCCTCGTAGAAAATATCACAGAAACCATATTTTAAACACATAATTGTCTTCTTCTGATTTCTTCAAACTATGTAGACTATATAGCAAAAGATTTTGCAACAGAGCAATCTAAATTCAATTCTGAACCAAACTTCTTTTTTGTACAATCTATCTCGAATTTAAGATTAATAACTATTATGAGTAAAAATAAATAAATATTATAAGTTCTATCACAACCAACCTTTAGATTTTCACCAAAATAATCAAAGGACCACTAGTTAACAACATCAACCACAATTTTTAAAGTACACATGGTTCACAGACGCATAGTTGAGTGCCCGGCACAAAATATCACAATATCTAAGCACCCAAAAGGGTAAAGGAAAAACAAACAACAAACACAAACTACCAGTTCCGCAGTCAAAAAGCAAGAAACAGATAAAATCGGGAAAATAAAAAGAAAAAAGCGAAATCAAACCCTAAAATTCCAAAAATCAAATTCCGCCTCGGTGATGATATACGATCAAGCAAAGCAAACGCTCAGAGAAAAATAGAGATCAAATCAAGGGAATCGGCAAGGGTGACATACCTTGAAATCCTAGCTAGGGTTTGAAGTTTGATCCGCGATGAGAAAGCGTTGAGGAGTGAAAGAATGAGTCTGAGGCTATTCGTTATATAATCTTCCGTGCGTGATGCGTCCATTCGATGCTTGCCATGCACGTGAGCCAAATAATTTTTCTCACACTCTTTTTTCTTTTTCTTTTTATTATGGTTCAATTACTTTTTTTAGTTTTTTAATTTATACTTTAGGTTACATTTGATTTTTTTATTATTTAAAAATTTAATTAAGTCCTATATTTTTTTTTAAAAAAAAAAGTAGTTGGATTCTTTACTTTAAAAATGCTCAATTAGTTTTTTTTATGTTTTTAAAGATGAATTCAATTTAATTTCATCTTATATTCTATATAAAATTTAGAAAAATATGATCATAATTTGTTTTAAATGAAATCAAATACCAAAATTATTTTTCTAGCATTTTCAAGTCACTATAAACTAACTTCAATTACCTAATAAGAAAAATTGTAAAATATCAATGATCCAATTATAATTTTTTAGTTTCTTTTATGTGTTTTTTAGAGTGTTCACAATCATGTCATCAACATACCATTTTATGTTTTGGGCCTATATGTTTGTAAAAAAATTTGTTCATCATTCGCTCATATGTGGCACCAACATTCTTAAGCCTAAAAGGCATGACTTTGTAGTAATAATTGACATGTTCAATCATGAAAGTTGTCTTTTCCTTGTCCTCAGAATGCAACAAAGTTTGGTTGTACCCTGAGTAAGCATCCAAGAAGCTCAAGTACTTATACCCAGATTATCCATGCACTAGTTGTTGAGGTTGAGTAGTGGATATGAGTATTTGGAACAATGCTTGTTTAGGTCGTTATAATTGATGCAGATTTGCCACTTACCATTTTCGATTTTGAAAAGTATAACATTGCCAACCATTTTATACACTTCACTTCCCTAATGAACCCAACACATAGTAGTTCTTTGACCTCCTTATCAATCTAACAATTCTAGAGTCATTTTCCTCCATTTTGACATATCACCTTCACAAAGGGATTAATAGCTAATTTGCAACAAAAAAGATTCGGGTCTACTCCTGGCATGTCTATTGGTTTCCAAGTGAATACATTGGCATTCTAAGTAAAAACAAAGACAACTTTGTCTTCATGTTTCCTTCTAGATCAACCCCAATGTAAGTTGTGGTCAGCCTCTTTTTTAACTTTGAGAGGAGCACATTCTCCCCCTAGTTTAGGTCGTGGTGTACATTTCTCTTTCTTAATGCCATCCTTGCAATCTAACTCTATATGTATTTCCTTAGATTGTCCTCCCAACCTATTGATTAGCGATGTCGTATCGCTTCAAAACAATTAAACTACGCTAATTATGTAGCACAGGATTAACCTAGGTCGACTCAGAGACACTATCAATATGGTTCCAACTTCAATTCACTAATAAAAAATAGAGGATTTTTGTCAAATAGTTTGCATGCAATAAGTAAAAATTGCAGAAAACGTATAAACTAATGCAAATTGATAAGAGGTAATGTAAAACAGATTAAAGAGCATCAATCCAATTCACCAAACCAAGCAATGGTAATTATCATAGTTCTCAGATAATGATTCTGTTATGAAAGTTCATTTAATTTCATTAGAAGTAGTTTAATCGAATTAACTCCTAAATTAATTGAAATCACAAACCTAATTGAAATATCATCCAACTAATATGTGATTAAAAATCAAAATTAGGAAATGAATCCATAACCTAATCCGCTTTCCATCCTAAACACATTCATAATCAAGAAAATTGAATAGAGGATTGAAGAAGAAAGTTAACATTCATACAGAATTTGAAATACCAAACCAGAACTCAAATTCCCCTTTGCTTGGACTGGATCCTTGGATTGATTGATTGTTTAGTCTTCCATGATCATCATCAATGAAAGTCCCATGAAATTGGTGCACAAAAATGGAAGAACAGAAAATGAAAATGAAGAACAGGGAAGAACAATGAAGAACATTTGAGAGAAAATAAGAGAAAGGGTTTTGATTTTGAAAACTTGAAAAGGAAAATGTAAATTCTGTTTTTGCTAAAATGTAATGTAATGTTCACTAACTAATTGCACTAGCATATAGTGACTAAGTCAAAATGAAAGAATGGGCCATGAGTAGGCCCATCTAAATTTATTAATTATGCTAATTACACCAATAAAAATCCAACTCGCAGCCCAAAATTCAAGTGCAATATTTCTGACTTCCAAGCCTAAAATGACTCTCCAAATGACAGAATTGGCCTCTGCTTATCTTTGACAAACTTGTATATCTTTTCCTTATCTTTCCAAGGACTACTCATATGCTCCATTCGAAGTTCTGTAGAGCTTTGTAGGTCCTACACAAGGAAGATAGGTCAAGTGAGCATAAAATCCGAAAATAAGCAACAAATAACAATTAAGCTCGCTTGCTTGCCTAAGACAAAGACTGAATTAGAATGAGAAAATAAAAGTTCAAGAGAAGTCAAATAAGCTAAGAAGAATAGAAAAGTATTTAACTAAAAATGCCCAATCACCTATGTTCTTACTCCATATCTTCCATACTCATCTTGTTCAAGGACTTTTTAAAGCATTCCTGAGCCTTCTTTTGATCTCTTTTTCTATTGAGTCTACATCCCTAGTTTTAATTATGACAAACCATTAGCAATACAAATTGTAAGGATAATGGAATTTGTGTGATGGCTAACATCTCTGCTTAAGTGTTTCAATGTTAAACATCTATGAAAAGTAGACATGTGCACGCATTTTGAGGTGCTTAAAAGAAGCTCAGAAAGGTTGTCTCAAAATTGTTGCCAAGGTAAAAACATCAGAAGATTACTTGAACTTCATCTTTATGATGAAGAATGCCTCCCTCTGAGTACTTGAACTTGGCAAATTGCGATGTAACATCCCAATTTTTCATGTCTGTATGTTGTAGACAATGTTATTGCTTTGTTATGTAATTAGGTAGTGTTTTTAGACCATTTAAATGGTAGAAAATGAGATATTACCATAGGATACCTTAGCATGGTTAAACTCTTAAGTTTTTAAGCTAAAGTCTAGAAATAATAAGGATAGTTCAGAGAAAATTCTCTGGTCAAATAATGGTCGACTCATTAATGGCCTATATGTTAATAATTGGATTTTGGTCTAGAAATAGAAATTAGAAGCTTGAAAGAAAATTAGTAATTAATGTAATTAAGGTTAGAAATTAAGTAGGGATGATTAAGGTTGATTAATGATGATCTAGATTTCATAGAATTAGAAAGGGGTAATTAAGTCGTAAGAGTTTAAAGTGGATAACAATTTCTTAAATGACTATACAACTAGTTTAAAAATAGAATTTTAGTTTAATTAGTGGGTGACTAATTAAAGTGTCCAAATATATGATGTAGAATAATTAAAATAAATTAGAGTTGTAACACTCTAAAAAAAATTATAACTTAGGCCAATAGAGACAACTCTGTGTTGTGTCTTTTGTGCTTGTGTGTATTTAATTGTAGTGATTATATGGCTTTAATTATTGATTTTCGTGCTATGTATGTGTGTGTGTGTGTGTGTGTGTGTGTGTGATTGGTTTAGTAAAGCTTGACAGAGATATAGAAAATGTTTGAGCTAGATTTTTATTTGTGCAAGAATTGTCCTGTGCATTGAGTCACAATGTAATTTGTCTCTTGTGTGAGTGAACTCTGTGCAATGTTCACTCTGAGTACACATATCCCAAGGGAGGTTAGCACACTAATCTAAAATATTAGGAAAAGATTTATCAATTTTAGTAAAAGCAAAATTTCCATTTTTGACAAAACTCTACTTTAGCCTTTTTAAGTAAAAATTTCAAAAGTGAAGCACACCACATTTGGTAGTGATGTAGACGATTTCCATGGTTGAGAAAAGGTCAATCATGGGTTAAAATTGAGTGATTAAGATAGGTGGCCAATACCTTAATTTAATGGACCATACTCTAAGCATCTTCTATAAGGTCATTTAGACTCCAAAACTCACCATTCATGTTCATTCTTCCTCTTCTTCATGAGTTGATCAAGAGGGAAGGAGACACCATTTCCATTCTTCTTCTAAGATTTTCCAAAATTCTTCTTCTAAGATTTTCCAAGTGTTCTTGAGCCCTTCTTCCATCAAGCTTAGGTAAATGACCTCCATTTTCAACTCTAAGCTTGATTTTCACTTCATTTTCTTACTCTATTCTTGTAGGTTCAAATCTTATTTTTGCACTCTTGAAGGTTGGAAACTAGAATCTAAACTCCATCATTCTTCCTTCCAAATTTCGTGGAGACTACAAGAGGTAAGAAGTCTCTCCAACTCTTGAACCCTATGCTTGTTGTTAAACTTTCTTGAACATGTTGTCTAAAAATTTTCGTGCTTGCTTCCTTGTGTCTGGATCTGTGTTTTGAGCTATTACCCTTGCGTTTTTATGCCAAAAATGAGTTCTTTGAGTGTTAAAACATGGGGTTAGCCTTAAATTTAACTTAAATTGGAGTTTTCTAGCAAACAATAAAACAAGTTTTAGAAGATTTTGCTGGATAAATTCTGTTCACGAAAATAATCTGGCAATGAGAGTTGTATGAACTGGTTTTATTAAAGTTTTGACCTAAAAAATGAGTTTATTAGTGTGAAAATGTAGGATAGCATATAAGGCTACGCACACAATGCAGTAAAAAGATTCAAGAAGATTGAAGGAAGAGTAAGGAACCATTAGTTATATCCCATCTATGAGATGACATGTTTTGTTATTAAGATTCATCTATGAGATGGTGTGGTTATGGTTAGATTCCATCTATAAGATGGTGAGGTATATGATTATGATCCATGTATGAGATGGTGAGATGTGCGGTTATGTTCCATCTATAAGATGGTGAGGTATATGATTATGATCCATCTATGAGATGGTGAGGTATGTGGTTATGCTCCAACTATAAGATGGTGAGGCATATGATTATGTTCCATCTGTGAGATGGTGAGGTTTATGTTGAGAAATGGATGATTTATAAGGTACACTAAGGTATAGTGGGCGGAGAGGTTCGAAGAACCTAGGGGAATTAGCGAGTGGTGACTACCTGACATTTGGTGCACTCATTTGGCATGGGAAACTCACAGGTCTAACTTTACTACTCCTGACGAGCTTCGAGACTATACTTTTTGGAGTTGGGAACTTGGGGATTGGTATAAGTTGTACCCGTATGTGGCGATCTCTCCCAACTGTCATCTATGTGTTAGTGTAAGACCACCAATACCTAGGAGGCTTGGTGGCATTGTTGGGCCTTGTTATGTGTCGAGTGTGACAGTCAGTTGTGTCCGGTGTGATTATCAATGGCGTCAAGTGTAGTATTTGACTATGTCAAGAGTTATAGTCGACAGTGTTATAGTCATTTATGTCAAGTGTGATACTTATATGTTCTACAACATCAAGAGGGGTTGTTTGCATACAAAAGTCATACGCCATGGTTATGTAAGTTGTATGCTTTGTGTGTTGTTTGTGGCCTTTAAGAAGTAGAGTGAAAACAATATTAACACACACAATTAACCAAGAAGGGGGGAGAATCGGTTAAAATAGGGTCTTTAAAAATTTCTTTGAAACAAGCAACGGATTTAGGATCGCATCATAAGGACACTCTTTAAAAAAACTTTCAGTCAATCAAGACTCACCCTTAACAGAAAGCAATAGCAGAAAATGTTTATCTATTGATCTTGAAAAGATTAACCAAAAGATTAGCAATCAACGACAGCAAGAAGATATTAAAAGAACACCAAGAACTATACTGGTGTACTCCTCAACAAGAGAAGCTACATCCAGTTTCTTCTAACCAAACCTTGGCTAGAGTTCCACTATTCACAAAAATATGTTCTTACAAGCTTACAACAGATCACCCTTTTATCAACCCTAGATAAAGAACTAATATCTAAACACCCTTTAGACTTCGAATGATCAAGATATAGAGAAACTTTTCTCTACTCTTCCCTCTAGAGAACCCTACTCTAAACAAGCTTAAAGAACCCTTTTGTAATAGCAACTAACAAGCTGAAATGTAAAAAATGAATTATAACCAGAGTTTAGAGGAGAGATACAAATTTATGATCCAAAGAATGAAAATGCATGTGTTTACCAATCTGGAATCAGGTTGAAAGAAAGCAAGATTCAGACCAAGCTCTCCAAGAAACCCCTTTGAAATCTTGTCCAAAAAGAATTCTATCAATGATGCAAGAAGATCTTGAATTATGGGACAAGAGCTTTGAGATTCAGTGTATCTTCTTTATCTTCTTGAAGCTCCCCCTGTATCCAACACAGAGGACTCACCCTACAACCAAAAACTTTCAGGTATCGATGTAAGAAGAGACCATGATGAGATCATGCCTATAGAGGTAGAGAAATACACATATTGTTTGGAAGTTAGAGCCTTCATCTAAGGAGGATGAGGATTATCCTTTCAAAGATTCATGTTAGATATAGTTTGGTACCTTGGGTCGGGTAGATGTATGCTCAGAGACCTAGGTTTTCTTTTGGATGTATCTGTTTTAGAGTTGGGTGTACCTAGGTTCAGACATGTGACACGTTATTATGGTACTTTTTATTATTGTGATTTCACCTTTGTATTTAGTTATTCTATTGTAAGGTTCATATCTTTTCGAAGGTCGTGATTATTGTAAACCTGTTATGAAATTTTTTAATTGTAATGACTTTCAAGAAATGATGTTAATGTGCTTTTACACATTTTAATGGAATTTATTTACACGCATTTTACAATTAAGTTTATCTACATGTATTAAAAAAACATAATACTACTCGAGTTTTGAAGAAGATATTAATTTATTGACACGTATTTCAAGAATAAAAATAATTAATGAGAGTTTTCCAAGCAATGTTTTGAACTAGAATTTAAGGTGTTACACACCAAGGATTTCCATAGAAGATACATCAAAGGCTACAAAGAACATCCAACATCAGAATGAATTTGCACCAGAGTTTACAAGAGAATGATGAAGAATATGACTCTAAGAAGGAAGTTCATAAAGAATTTCAAAATGGATTAAGTCTCAACCTCAAGGACAACATCTTGTCTTCCATATGCAGTCATTGAAGGTAACTGATTCATTAGAAGATAAAAGTTGAAGACATCACATCTTCCATGTGCAGCCACACATACTAAGGGCTCATCAGAAGATTGATGTTAAAGCATGTTAAGATGCAATAATGTTGAAGGTTAAAGCTCTATCCATGACAATATCTAATGTAAAACATCAGAATGAAGACAAAAGTCATTTTGTAGTCTAAAGCCTTGGATATAAAACATTAACACACCAACAATTGTACCCTCAAAAAGCCATATCAGCTTTGCTTCATCAAAAGGGTCTACCTTAGAAAGATCCTTCCTCAGCAAACATCAAAATCACCATTCTAATGTGTTTTAAGAATGCTCATTAGAAAGGTTCCTCCTATCGGGAACATCAGAACAATATGCATAATTGTTAAGTATGGACAACTGTCATCTTTTTCAAACATCCTCTGAAAGTATGTTAGAGGTTTGGGATCCACTCTAACGACTATTTCTGATGGTTTAAGAGGACTTGAAGGAGAATCATGAAGACTTGTTAAAGCTATTCTAGTGAGAGAAAACTCAAGTTCCATCTCTGTGTGAGAATATGCCATTATTGCTTTAACAGCTCTCAAGTGAGAGTGACCCACTTCTACATTTAACCTTGTGTTGTAATCCTTTCATAGATAGAAGTGACATCTTGTGATTTTCTAAGTCGAAATCCTTCTCGTTAGGAGAATTTGTGTCTATGCAGTCAAACACAAAACCTTTATTTTAAAGCCTAGCAAATGGCTAGCAAAGTGTGAAACCAATGTTGTTCTTGGTCTAGTAATGTGCTAGGTGTGAAGTCTAGAGGGTTGTTGGCAAGTTGTTGAAATCCAGTGGTTGGCTTGTCCGTCATTGGCTGGTTGTGTTAGTGGAAATATCATCTTGAAGGATAAGGATTGAACGTAGCCCAAGGATGGAGGTGAGCCTGTATAAAAACCTTTGTGCACTATCTTCTTCCTTTTTCTCCACTTACTACACTTGTTTGAATTGTTTAATCACAATGTTGGTTTTGGAAACCATTAAGGTTGAACACTCTTTTGAAAAAGAAACTTTTAACTAAGCATTTCTTCAAGTCTTTGTAAATAAACAACTCCTTTTGAATCAAACATCTGAGTTGTTAAAACCCTTTTCCAAAAATTGCTTGAATTTTCGTTCTGAGCTCAACAATTTTTCATTATGAACTAACTCTTTATGAACTAATATCGAAATAACAAATTATTTTCAAAAAGTGTTATAAGTTTGTGAAAACACAACTCAACCCCTCTTCTTGTGTTATTTTTGTCACTTCAATTGGCATCAGAGCTTAACTCTTGGGGTTAAGCACACTTGAAAGTGTGAGAAAAGATCCTCGAAGAAGTGATCGTTGGACGACCTCTAACTATGTTCATATCTGAAAGTGCTTTAACCAACAGGCCTTGAGGCTTTGATGGGAAAGACTTCTATTACTGGAAAGGAAGAATGAAGTTGTTCCTGGAATCACAAGATGTTGATTTATGGGGCATCATAGAGATTGGTCCCTACGAGCCAACAAAAAGAACAGAAGTTGGAGTGGAGATAGACAGACCTAAAGCTGAGTGGACTTGGTGTAAACCTGCCTTAGGAGTTTCACTTGGAAGAGATTGAGGATAATTAATAGATTAGAAATATTTTGCATTTAGGCCTTTGTTTGGCTTCTCATATTTTCATAGATGTTTTAGCTTGTGTTTAGGCCTTTGGTAATGGGCTTTTGGTAGCCTTTAGATTCATATTATAAATAGGTAAAATGTTAACTTTGTAATCAGTTTTGACCTCATTTTGATTGAAGTTAGAAGCTTTGTGAAAAAGTGTTATGTCTTGGTTCTTGGGTTAATCTTTAGATTCTTATCAAAAGAATCACTTTCTTTGTGGCAAATTTTCCTTGACTTATCAAGTGTTCGTCGTTTGTGGCGTCATCTTACATTTCTTTTCTTTCCACTTTATATTGTCTTCCCTTTTTGTTACAAACTCAATAATTGATAATGCTGAAATTTGATCCATGAATTAGGGTTCTCTTCATTTGGTATCAGACCAAGGATTTAGCATCTAATTGTACCTTAAGCTACTTTCGGTTTTGACTAATTCATGTGCATCAATTGCTTGGTTTGCCTTATTGAACTCTTATTCTAGTTGATGCATCTGAACTTGGCTGAAATTGGAGCACAATATGATCCACTTCAATTTTGTCAAATTCACTTAATTGTGGTTCAGATTGGAGTGTCACTTTTTGGTATCACTTTATCTTAATTCGATTGGTGTGTGACTTTCGTTTGATCTAATCCTTTGTGATGTCTTTTTAATTTTGCTTGCATTAAATTTATTTCTAATTCATTTTTTGTGCCTTCAATTTTTGTCTTGTTATCATCAATTGAATAGATTGTGTGCATCATCTATTGTTTCTATTCGTGCTTCAATGTCAAGCTGCTTTTAATTTATGTAGTGTGTTCCTCATTGGTCCTATTTGGTGTAGTATGGATTGATTGAATTCATGAGTTTTGGTGTTGAAATTTTGGTGTTCTTGTTGCTGGAATATGATTCATCCAGTCTAGTGAGTTTGTGCATTTTAAAATTGATCAAATTTGTACTTAGTGTTCTAAGTGTCACTTATGTTCTTGAGAGATATTGGAAAATTCTTTTATTTGATCTATAAAAATTGAGTTAGATTGAGTTTGGGTGTTTTTTCAAATAATGTAAAGTTAAGGACTTATTAGCCATTATAAGGACTGAAAAGTATATAAAAAAGAACAAAATATTGGAGCACAAGTGAAAATACAAAAAAAAATCACCACTAAAAAATTTTCCCAATTTAAAGTCTTTCTACATCTTTGCTTAGTTCTTTCATTTTCATACAATTTATGTCATTTTGTCTCTCTTGAATACACTTTCTTAACGTTTTGTGTTCTTAGTTTGTATTGCTCCTATATTTATATTTGTTCTACTTTGAGTTGTCCCTTTCAAATTTGTTAGATTTCATTGCTTGTCTTTAATGTTCTCTGGTTTTGTCTTTGAGTTATCTCTTTCTTTGGACTCTTGAGTTGAGCTTGAAATTTGTTACATCTATCACATTGAGAGCTCTTTGTTATTGAAATTTAGAGGTTTTCTTCAAGAACTAAAGAGGGACAAAGAGTAGAAAAATGCAAGTGTGCACATTATAGAAAAAGCCTTACAAGAAAGAAACACGAGTGGACTTTGAGTGAAACACTAAATTGAGTGGTGAGGTCCATAATTATATTATTCATGCTAATCATTTTCCCTTTGGTATATACCATGGAAGTTATGGAGGTTATGGGGAAGATGAGATTCAAAAGGAGAACATATTTCAAACTAGATGCTTAGTTCTACGGAATGTGTGTTCTTTGATTATTGATGGGGGTAGTCATATTAATGTGGCTAGTGTAACACCTGACAAAAATTACAACTCAAGCTAATAAAGGAAACTCTATGTTGTGTCATCTATGCATGTATGTATTTAACTGCAGTCATTATATGTTTTTAATTATAGATTTTTGTGCTTAGTATATATATGTATGTGATTAGTTTAGTGAATCTTGACAGATAAGAAGAAATTGTTTGAGCCAGATTTTCATTTGTGCAAGAATTACACTGTGCACTGAGTCGTAGTTTAATTTGTCTCTGTGTGAGTGGAATTTGTGTGAGGTTTACACTGAGTACACGTATTCCTAGGGCAATTAGCACAATAATCTAGGAAGTTAGCGCATTAATCTGAATGGTTAAGATAAGATTTACTAGTTTCGACAAAAGCAGTTTTTACCATTTTTGCTTATGTCTAATTTATCCATTTCTGGCTAAAAATTCAAAATCCAAGATACCCATAAAAGGAACCATTTTCACGTTAACCATGGCCATCCAAGGGGTCATTCATGCTTGTCAATTGAGCTTACCACTAGCATTAGGCCTTATCTCATCATTTCTCACCATTTGCTCTCAGAATCACAAACTTGGAACCTTCATCTTCTTCCCCTTGCATGAGACATTCAAGGAGGGAGAGGCCACCATTTTATTATTCTTCCAAGCTCCATTTTAGTTTTTTGAAACTTATTCTCTCAAAGCTTTGGTAAGAAGCTCCTGAACCTCTCTTTTCTTCTTCTTTGCCATCATTTTCATGCAAAGTTCTTACTTGTGGTTCCAAAAATTTGTTTTTCACCCCTTAAATCTTAAGACTTCAAGATCTGAGTCCTTGTTCTTTGAGAATTTCGTGGAAGCTTCATTCAAGGTAAGAAGGGTCTTTCCACTTCTTGAACCGTAACCTTGTTGTCTTTGGAAGCTAGGCTTCATTGCATGTTGTTTTGATGTTTAAAATTTCGTATGTTCTGCCATGACTGAAACTATGTATCATGTTTTATTTTGGAAGGTTTAAGGTTAAAAATGAGTTCTTTGGGTGTCAAAACTTAGGGTTAGCCTTAAATTTCACTTAAATCAGAGTTTCCTAGCAAAAGTTATAAATAAAACAAGTTTTACGACATTTTGTCGGATAAAATCTGTCACGAAATTAAAGTGGCAGTGGGAGCTGTATGGACTGTTTTTCTTGAAGTTTTGACCTCAAAAATGAGTTTTTTTGGTGTGAAAATGTAGGGTAGTGATGTGTTGCAAACACATCTTGTTTTTAATATAGTTTTAGATTAGAAATTAGTTAAATGAGTAGTTAAATAGATTAGAATTAATTAAATTTTCTATTTTTATTATTTTAAATCTAATTCTCTATTTGATAGTTTTTGGTCTCTTGAAGCCTATGGCAGGCTAGACTTGTATTGTGGGAAGGCCATGAACTGATGTAACTCCTCTGTAACTTGAATTGGTATTGATTCTAATGCTGTTTTGATTATTTTATTCTACTCTGTGCTGTTTAATGTTTTATTCTTGATTAGAACTGACCATTCTATTTAAGTATTGAGGGTTAGGATTCGCAATGGACATATTGGGGTTCTAATTTCTGACCTGTTTAGAATAATAGTCATTCTTCACCTAGGAATAGGGATGCGTGGCTACGGACTTTATAGTATGTTCTTTTTCATGCTTAACTTAATAGAATTCACCAAGAAATTGGGTTTTTGAATTGGGTTAAAGGGTTAATTCACTAAGGAATTAGGGATTAACTAACTTAGGAAAGGCTTATTCTCCGAATACTCTTAACAAGATCACATGAGATATATTCTTTGAATA
>PYAF01001353.1:48213-59700 GCA_007407185.1 Glycine tomentella | reverse complement strand
CACTTCAAAACAACCAAGAGGGGGGGTGAATTGGTTGAACCTTGGCCAATTAAAATTTTAAAATCAGAGTTACCACAGGATCTTTATCACATTCAAAAGTTGTTTCAACACCAAGAATCAATATTCAATCAACTTCCCTTTCCAAGAAGAATAGAAAACAGAGTATAGATTTCTGAGCAATGAAATTGATTCATAAACACAACAATTAAAAGATGATGAGATTAAGAGAAAGATTAGCCACAGATTTTATACTGGTTCACCTCAAACACTATGAGGCTACATCCAGTTCTTCTACTCAACACTAGAGTAGAGTTCCACTATTGTAAAAATATCCTTACAAGCAAATTTACAAGCCTCTCATCATCAACCCTAGATGATGTTCAGAGATCCAAAACCCTATTAGATCCTTAGAGACAAAAACCCACACTGAGAACACTACTCAGCTGATCTTACAGAAACACTATCTCTACACTTGCAAGAAACCCATTTACAATAGACTAATCCTTGTAAATATTCAAAGAACAGTTTACACCATCAAAGAATAAGGAAAGCTATCACCTGATAATCCAAGAATGAATGCACATGAACGAATCACAGGTTTGATGACAGATTACCAACACATATGCAATCCTTTCCTTATGCTTTGAATGAATCAATGAAGCTTCAATCTTGAAATCAATAACCCATGTGATTTGATGAAGCCACAATGATGTTAGAACCTCAGAATTAGTTACTAATGAAGGCTCAGAGTGTTTGTGAATGCTTAGAACTCGTATTTCTCAAATTGCACAAAAGTCACAAACCTCAGCTTAAGAGGTGCTATTTATACCTGATTTTTAACTGATAATAATCGATTAAAAACGCTCCTGTAATCGATTATTTATCATTTGTAATCGATTAAATCAAGATAGTAATTGATTAAAATGTTTAAGATATATCCTGAGTTTCAAGAACGAATCATTTAATCGATTATTCTGATACGTAATCGATTAAGACAGAGGTACATATTTTTCAAAATAAATCTTGTAATCGATTAAAATGATCTTGAAGCATTCTGGGTTTTGACAAAGAACAATATAATCGATTATTCCGTGAAGTAATCGATTAAGACAGTCAGCATGTATTTTTCTAAGAATGCATGTTCAGGCAAGTAATCGATTACCAGTTTATGTAATCGATTAAGACAGAGAGTTCCATCTTACATACAAAGCCTGAGTAATCGATTAAACCGATATGTAATCGATTACAATAATCATGATTTGTTTTCTTAAGGACACGAAGAACAGAATAATCGATTCCATTGGCTTTGTAATCGATTATTAATATTGCAACTTTATTTTTTCCAAAAACATTGCTTCTTAAGTGCCTTTGTAATGAATTGCTTTTACTTAATCATTTAATCTAATGATCCTAAATGAATGATTAATGCATGATGTGCACATTTGGATTATCAGATCATATACTTCCTTTTTACAATTAATCAAATTGATTCTTCAGGCTTTCCTTTGAACATTTCCTTTGAGCATGTTTAAAAGTCCAAAACCTTGAAGCTTGATCTTCATTCCTTGATGCTTGGCTTTACTGGAATCAACATGACGTATCCTCCATCTTTAAGTGTTAAGTTTGCAAGCATGGACATGTCTCCAATCATATGTCTATAGCATCCACTGTGAAGGTACCATGTTGAGGATCTAGCTCTTAGACATACCTGCAAAAATCAAATCAATTTACAAAGGAAGGTACCTAATTAAGGTTGGGTCCATAGGGGTTAGCATTTTTCATTTTCTTTGGAATCCAAATGCAATCTCCATTTGGCACACAGAATCTCATAGCATAGCATTTGTATGATGTGTGTCCCTTTCCCATACAATAGTTGCAAATGACAGATTTTGATGTTTTTCTAAAAACTGCATTTTGATTGATCCTTGAGTTTTTATACCACTTTTGATTCTTCTGTTTTGGAGGCACAAATACTGTTTTTCCAAATGATTTTGAGCCTTGTTTGTACCCCAAACCAGAAGTATCTCCAGCATATTTTTGCACACTCAACATTTCAGCCAAGTTGCATTTTCCTTTGTAAAACTTTCTCAACAGATCAATTAAATTATTGTTTTTGGATAAAAGTAACATATACTTTTCTCCTTGACTCTTTTTGTAATCATCAAAATCTTTTTGAAGCAAGTTATACTTGTTAACATTTGTAGAGGAAGAGGCACACACACATCCATTCAAATTGTAACTTGAAACAAATTTTTCATTTTCTTCTTTCAAGTTGCAAATCTCAGTTTGTAATTCAGTCGCAAAAAGTGTTAGAGACGGAATTAGCGACCGATTTGAGTCACGCCCAGATTAGGCGTGTTTGACGGAAATATCATGGTGGTCGCTAATTCCGTCGCTAACACTTTTTGCGACGGAATATTCCGTCGTAAAAAGTGTTAGCGACGGAATTAGCGACCAATTTGAGTCACGCCCAGATTAGGCGTGTTTGACTACACCATTTTCGTAAATAAGTTTCAAACAGCCCCAAATTGGTAAATAATTTGTGGAAAAACACCATTTAGGTTCTTTTGCCTAATTCAGTTATTTTTGCAACATGCCATCTAAGATTTCCTCTGAGCTTGTTATTGGATTTTGCAAGCTTTTGGGCTTCCTTATGCATTTCTTGGAAAGCACTAATAGCTTGTTCAAGTTATGAATTTACCTCATCTCCATCACTTGATAAATCATGATCATCTTCATTGATAGTGGAGGTGAGACACATGTTGGCTTCTTCATTTTCAGTTGAAGATTCTGAGGTAGTTGACTCATTATCTTCCCAAGCTATGTAGGCTCTTTTAGCTTTCCCTTCCTTTCTCATCTTGCTCTCTCCTTGTTGTTTTTTAAGTAGATTGAACATTCAGATTTGATGTGGCCAGGTTTACCACATTCAAAGCATGTAAAGTTGTTGTCAATCTTCTTGTTGATGTTGTTGTTGTTGTTGTTCTTGATGGTTTTATTGAACCTTTTGTTCTTGTTTTTCCTCAAGAACTTGCTGAACTTTCTGACAACTAAGTTCATGTTGTCCTCTTCATCCTCATCACTTGTTTCTTCCTCTTTTTCAGCTTTTGAAGTTACAACTTTTAATGCAATACTTCTGTTTTTCTTTTCTACATCTTCAATACATGTTAGCTGAGACATTTCAAGCTCATATTCAAGTAGCTTACCAAATAGTGCAGCCATGGACATCTTTGATAGATCCTTGGATTCCTTAATTGATGTCACCTTTGGTTGCCAAGGCCTTGTTAAACACTTCAAGATCTTGATGTTTAATTCTTCAGTATCAAAGATCTTCCCAAGACCCAATAGATGGTTGACAATATGAGTGAATCTTGTATGCAATTGAGAAATGCTTTCATTGGTGTTCATCTTGAACATCTCATACTCATGGATCAACACATGTTTCCTTGATCTTCTAACTTCTTCAGTTCCTTCATGAGTAATTTCCAACATCTCCCACATTTCTTTTGCACTCTTACATCTCACTGTCCTGAAAAATTCATCAGAGGAAAGTGCAAAGGTGATCATATTTTTGGCTTTAAAATCATATTGTGCAGCCTTTTGTTCAGCTTCTGTCATCTCATCCCATTCTTTGGGAATCAATTCATTGGCAACAATTTTCTTTGGAATGAAAGGACCCTTTTCTATAGCATTCCAAGCACCTGGGTCATTTGATTGAATAAAAATTTTCATTCTATTTTTCCAAAAACTGAAATGTTCCCCTTCAAACATAGGAGGTCTGTTTAAAGAAGCACCTTCCTTGAAGGTTATTTGTGAGGTATTCATTTTTCTTTTTGAAGAAAACTAGTGATATTGAATAACTCTCAAGAACCAGCTCTTGATGCCAATTGAAAATAATAGGAATACTTCACAACAACCAAGAGGGGGGTGAATTGGTTGAACCTTGGTATTTTAAAATCAAATTCAAATCAGAGTTTCATGATCTTTATCACTTTTAAAACCAAGAAACCTTTTTACTCAATCAAATAGCTCAGTCTAAGAATCAATAGATCAAAACAAAACTTGTTGAACAATGAATGTGATTCAAAGAATTAAAGATAATGAATATGATGAGAATAGAAATAAGAACACAAGCAATTTATACTGGTTCACTTCAAATTATGAAGCTACATCCAGTTTCTTCTAATTCACACTGAATTAGAGTTCCACTATTATAAAATATTCTTACAAGCTTTTACAAGAATCTCCCATTTATCAACCCTAGATAAAGAACAGAAATCCAAAACCCTATTAGACTTCTAAGAAGAAAGATCCAGAGAACACTATTCTGATCTTTAAGCTAGAGAACCCTTCTCTAGTCCCAAGCTTTAGGAATCTAATTACAATAGCCAATTACAATACAATTTGTAAACAAAATTACAATCAATGAGTTAAGGAAAGAAACAACCTGATGATCCAGTGAATGACATGCACATGAATGAACAATTCAGATTGAAAGGCAAAAATAATCTCAGAACATTTTCTTCCTTAACCTTTGAAAGAGACTTCTTGCATTAAAGAATCACTCAAAAACCCATGAATGTTTTAGTGTAAGCAAGAACTCATAGAACCCAGAAAAATCACTTAGAACGTGTTTAGAAAGCTTGTGTGTGCTCAGAATATGAATTGATCAAGTTACAAAACAAGTTGAGTCATGGTTCTATTTATAACAAACTTTTGTAACTGTCAGTAATCGATTAAACACGCCATATAATCGATTATTTCACTCATGTAATCGATTAAATCAAACTGGTAATCGATTAAAGTGTTCAACACAATTTCTGGACATGAGTAACGTACAAAATAATCGATTATTCCATCTTGTAATCGATTAAGACAGGAAGCTTCAAAATATCAAAATACACTATGTAATCGATTATGAATTCTGGTAATCAATTAAACCAGGAAGCTTTATCAAACAGAATGCACTATGTAATCGATTACTACATTTGGTAATCAATTAATGCGTCAAATCTTATGTGCATTTACATATAGTTTAATCGATTACTAAATTCGGTAATCGATTAAGACAGGAAGATGGCTTTTTCACTTTAGCCTGTGTAATTGATTACTATTCCTTGGTAATCGATTCTTCCAGCACGACTTAAAATCATGTATAGCAATGTAATCGATTAAAGTGTTCATCAAGGCAGTGTATATGAAAACAAAGGTCAAATAACCGATTATTCCGATAGGTAATCGATTACATTGTTCTTGAAAGGTTTTCCATAATGAACTAAGAACAAAATAATCAATTATACCTTTAATGTAATCGATTAAATCAGTACAAAAACCATTTTTTCAAAAACCTTTGATTCAAATTAAAACCTTAGTTGTTTGTTTAAAAGCTTAGTTTGATTTTCATGAAAAATACTTAGTTAAATCAATGAATGAATGAATGAATGCATGGATCAATCAGACAGCTTTCCTTTTACATAAAATTCCAAGTCTTCAAGCATGTTTGAAGCTCAAAACTAATATTGTATCAAAGACTTCCAATCTTCATGAAGCCCCCCCCCCCCCCCCCCCCCCCCGTAATCAACAACTTCTTGACAAGAAAATTCAGATTTTCATTTTCCAAATTTTCCGAAGGGTCTTCATCACTAGCTTCATGATGTGAAGTGCTTGTCTTGAAGGCTAACCCTTTCTTCTTGTCAACTTCTTCTTCATCCTTTAGTCTCCCAAGCTCTAACTCATACTCCCTTAGCTTGCCAAGAAGTGTAGCTACTGTCATGGTTGTTAATTCCTTTGATTATGATGTAGTTGTACTTTTAGGTTGCCAAGTTTTATAGAGACTTTTCAAAACTTTGACATTGAGCTCCTCTCTTTCAAAAGTCTTGCCAAGAGCCAAAAAATGGTTCACCACATGTGTAAAACACTTATGTGCATTCGAAATGCTTTCTCTCATTAACATTCTAAACCATTCATATTCTTGAATGAGAGTGCTCTTTCTTGCCCTCTTGACTTCGGTAGCTCCTTTATGAGTTACTTCCAAGATTTCCCTAATTAATTTACTATATTAGCATATAGTCGATTATATTGATGCCAAATTGAAATTTAGAGATTTTAAATTCTCAAAGGCTAATCATCATGAATCAATGCAATTGCCAAGTTATGAAAGTTTCCATTCTCAAAGGCTAATCCTTATGAATCAATGCAATGCTAATCAATTAGAGCATGTTGAATTACATATCCTAGTTTAGGATGAATGTAAGCATAACTTCACACACAATCAAGCATTAAAGCAATAACAATAATCCTAATCAAGACTAGTGTTTATATATTTTACAACTCATCATCAACAAAAACTAAGACTTACAAAGTCTTCATAAACTTTTCATGTTTACACTCAGCATTTAACTTCGTCATCCAATATGAGCACCCTCAAGTTATATGCTTGAGTATTTCCTATAGGGGTCAATCTTGGTCCTGTTCGGGAGTATATAGCAGCCTTCAACTTGTTGAGAGGGTAAAGTTGTGGGAGAGTTTGAATCATGTTCAAAGGGGTAGTGATAAATTATAGGTCCTTTTAGGAGATTTTAATGATACCCTTCATCCTTCGAAGCAAAAGAGGGTGTTTTCAATATCTCCAGAGCTAAGCTTTTGCCCAAAATATTGATAATTGTCATTTGCTTGATATGAATCATGTTAGGGGTAGATACAGTTGGAATGAGACTTGTTCGGATTGTTAACATATGCATAAAAGGCTGGATAGGGCCCTTTGTAATATTTAGTGGCGCATGAAGTTCTTGAAAGCTATTGTTCAGGTTTTTTTTTTAGCTCACTTTGACCATAACCTTTTGTTTGTGAGGTGTGGTGGCTATCTTCAAGTGATAGGGGATAGACCTTTTTGTTTTATGGCGACATGGTGCACCCATGGAGATTATGCTAATGTTGTTAGGAATGTGTAGAATTTAGCAAATTGAGAAACTATCACTTGTTTGGAGTACATAAAAGAGGATTCTATGATTTTCAATAAATAAGTGTTTGGTTGTATTAGTAACATGAAGATGGAGCTTCACGTGCAGATTAAAAGGTTGGAGAGTTATTTAGAACAAGTTGATTCTCTTAGAGCATGGCTTCTTTATCAAGAGTTGTCTAAGGAATATGAGCATGCTTTTTTTTTTAAGAGGAACCCTTTGGTTTCAAAATTCACGTGAGCAATGGATAAAGTTGGGATGTAAGAATACTACCTTTTTTTCACACTTAGGCAGTTGTTCGAAGGAAGAGAAATAAAATTCATGGTTTATTTCTCCCCTCGAGTGGTGTACGAATGATGAGACTCTTCAGTTGGAAGCCGTTAATTTGTTTTGTGGCTTGTTTGGGAGGTGGAGGATACTCACCCCTCTATCCTTCATTTACCTATGGCTATTAGAGGTGGGTGATAAGAGAATGCTTGATAACCCTATGACTAAGAAGGAAGTGTATGATGCGCTCATGGGAATAAAGTCCTATAACCGCTGACCCGGATGGCTTTCAGCCTATCTTTTATAAGATATTTTGGGAGTCTATTGGTGATGATGTTTGGTTTTTTATTATAGGGCTTTCAAAACATGTATGTTTGATCCTAAGGTAGTTGAGACTATGATTGTTCTTATTAAGAAACATGATAATCATAAGCAGTTTAAGGACTTTAGGCCTATTATTTTGTGTAATGTCTTATATAAGCTAATATCCCTAGTCCAAGTCAATAGGATGTGACCCTTTATTAGTGACTTGATTAGCCCCATGCAGGGTAGTTTCATTCCTAGGAGGAAACCATAGATAATGCCATTGTTCTGCAAGAAGTTATTCGTAGTATGACAAAGTCCATAAAAAAGAAGGGTGATGTTATTTTCAAACGTGATCTGGATATAGCTTATGATAAAGTTGATTTAGGGTTTCTTTGGAGAGCCTTATGTTATTTTGGTTTTTCGAGAAGGATTATATCTCTTATTATGCATGTTGTGACATCATCTTCTCTTTGCTTTCTCTGGAATGGGAAGAGGTCTTAAGCTTTCTTTCCTAAGAGAACGCTCTAGCAAAGGGACCCACTTTCTCCTTATTTCTTTGTGTTGTGTATGGAGAAGCTTGGCTACATGATTAAAGGAGTATTTTCTTTGCGGATGATGTCTTATTGTTCACTAAAGATAAGTCATCTAAAATGAGAATTGTGTTCAATATTATTAATCAATTTTGTATTGATTCTAGTTTAAAAATTAGTTTGGAGAAGTCCAAAATAGTCACCTCTAGAGGCGTCACTTTGCAAAGGAGAATTAAGCTAGCTAATATTTCCAATATTAATTTTAGTAATAATATGGGAAAATACTTAGGTTTTATTATGGTTAATAGGAGAATTACCAACAAGTTGTTCGTGAATTTGTTGGAGAAAATTCAAAGCCATCTTCCTGAATGGAAAGTGAGGTTTTTGAATAGAGTTGGGAGAGTCACATTAGTTAATTTTGTTGGGAAGATTTGAGAAATTATATTTGGATATGAAAGTACAGATGATAGAAGGAGAAGAAAGATATCATGCAAAATTGTTAAGTTTATTGCGAATACAAAATTTACAATGAAAAGGTTCAAAGAACTGTCAAGCTCTCTAAACCCAGAATATAGAGCTCCTTATAAAAGAGAATATAAATAATTGTCTAACCGAAAACAGTTACAACAGAAACAAAAAATAGTTATAGTTACAACACAACCTATGTTAATGAACCACTAGACTGGACACTCCACCAGATTACAGAAGATTGGACGACCTATATAGAAAACAAGAGTACTAGACCAGATGACCAACGTTGTTATCCACCTATATCTATAGTCCAACAATCAACAACCTACACCTTGGTTCAATAACATTTTTGAATTACAAGTAACTTAGTTCATTTCCAACAATTTACATTAAGTAGATTTAGACAATGATGAACTTTCTTCTTGGAACAAACTTCGTGAACATATCAGTTGGATTCTTGCTTGTATCAACTTTCTTGACTTCAACCCTCGTCTCAAAATGGATGAAGTGGTATTTGATGTCAATGTGCTTAGTCCTCTCATAATGGACTTGATCCTGGCTAAACATATTGCACTTAGATTGTAGCAGATAATAATAGCCTTTTCCTATAAAATCCCAAGATTGCTAATCAAACCCTTCAATAGAATTTCTTCCTTTGGTGCTTCTACCAAAGCCATGTACTCCACCTCTGTAGTGGATAAAGCCACTATAGGTCGAAGTGTTTCCTTCCAACTGACAAGACAGTTGTCAATCATGAACGTGTAACTAGTCACAAATCCACTTGCATCCAAATCTGCAACATAGTCAGAATCTGAGCAACCAACAAGAGCACAAGACGTGTCTCCATGGTAGACGAGTCTAATATCAAATGTACCCTCAAGGTACCTGAGTATACGTTTCATAGCTTGCCAATGTTCCTTCCCTAGATTACCCATATACCTACTCACGACACCGATTGCTTGTGCTAGGTTTAGTTGGGTGCATACCATAGCATACATGAGACTACCTACAACACTTGCATAAGAAGCATGAGCCATGTATTCCTTCTTTTATTCTGACTAAGTAGTATTGAGTTCAGATAGATGAATGAACTTTGTCAGAGGGTACATACTAGTTTTGTGAATGACATCCCAAAATGATTCAACACTTTCTAAATGTATTCCTATTGACACATAGAAAGATTATTCTGGACTCAATCCCTCATGATCTCCATGCCCATAATATTTTCAATAGTTCCCATGTCATTCATCTCAAATTCACTACAAAGTAGTGATTTCAGGTTTTGAATTGCCAACAAATATTGAGATGCTATGATCATGTCATCACATAAAGTACTAGATAGATGTGGGAACCATTGTCCATGTTGCTATGATAAACACATGAGTAATAGGGACTTTTGATGTACCCATGAGAGACAATGAATTCATCAAATCTCTTGCACCACTACCTTGGTGATTGCTTCATCCCATAAAAAGACCTTCTCAATCTATAAACATAATTTTCCTTTCCTTCCACCTCAAAACCTTCAGTTGTTGCATCAGAATGTCTTCCTCTAGTTGTCCTTGCAGAAAGGTAGTTTGGACATTGAATTGCAATAACTCCATGTCCAGAGTTGCCACTAGGGCCATCAAAACATGTATAGAGGTGTGTCGAACTACTAGAGAGAATATCTCATTGTAGTCCACTCATTCCTTCTGATAGTAGCCCTTAGCTACAAAACGTGCTTGATAACATATGATATATTTAGTGGACGATCTAGATTTCTTCTTAAAGATCCACTTGCACCCAAATTTGTTCTTCTGAAAGGATTCCATTTCTTCATTCATAGCCATCGTCCACCCCTCAGATTCAGAATACAAAATTTCTTCCTAATAAGTGGTTGGTACGAATGAATAGATTTCTTTTGCTACTTGTAGCGCATAAAACACTATAACAATATCTTTCAGGAACTTTGATTTTCTTTTGTGATATTCTAAGTGTTGTGGTTTTGTGGTGCTTTGTATAGTTTTGACTCATCAAGTTAGTCCCCTCAATTGGTGTTGAATTTTGATGTTGAGGGGGCATTTGAAGATCCTGATTAGTCTCATCAAGTGTTTCAAACTACTTTTGATCACTTATGTTTCTAATTGTGGAGCTCTCAAACTCCACCTGCTTAGTGATATCCTCAACCTTGCCTAAATCTTCATCAAATTTAGAACGCAACATAGAAAGTTTGTCAAAAATGACATTTTATATGGAAACCAAACTTGGATTCCTTTGACTTCATCTCCATATCCCATAAAGAATCTCTTCTTGGCTTTGGGATCTAACTTACCTTCACTTATGTGATAGTATGTCGGACATCCAGACACCTTCAGCATTGAGTATTCAGTTGGTTTGTTAAACCATAACTAAATAGGGATCTTGAAATCTATGGTAGTGGATAGTGAGAGATTCACGAGATAGCATGTTGTGCTAACTACCTCAGCCTAGAAACTCTTATTCAATCCTGAATTGGATAATATGCATATGATAATTTCCAACATGGTCTTGTGCATTCTTTCTACTACTATGTTTCTTATGATAGCGTACAATACGTTGTCTTGCTATGCCTTCATCTCTACAAAATTCCAAGCCATTGTTAGTTCTAAGAAACTTTACTGTCTTTCTTGTATGATTGTTCATAAGAATTGTTTGATGCTTGAAATATTTGAAAGCTGCGGAGTTTTGCATCATCAAGAATACCAATGTCATCTTTGATGTAATGCTACAACCAATGGACATTAGGTTTCCCAAATCTTCCTTGCAATGAAACCCAATCTTCAAGCAAACTCCAAGAAATGGAGAATTCTGCACTTTCACAGAATTTGGGGCTTTTTAAGAGATTTCTAATTTGTAGAAATGGATTGTGGAAGAAGAATAGGAATGAATTGGAATGACACCATGGAATAGGAATTCCAATAAGTCTTGCAAGAATC
>PYAF01001353.1:26799-48113 GCA_007407185.1 Glycine tomentella | reverse complement strand
ATTGAATAAGAACAAGAGAGAAACCCTCTCAACAATTTCAGAATTGTACTAATGGAATCAAAAGTTCCTACAAACAGTTTTGGTGTGGTTTATATAGCCCACGAAGTTACAAGCTAAATGACCCTAAATGTAAGTAAAATGCAAATTGAAATGAAGCCCAAATGTAGCTTGTAGTGCAAGCTTTGTTCAAAACGACCTTTGGCTTCACAAAATCGTGTTTCTGCATAAACTTCTGGTTTAATCGATTATTTCGACCATGTAATCGATTAAATAATCGATTACTTGGTTTGGTAATCGATTATTTTGCTCTAATCCTTCTTGGAAACAGATTTAGGACCAAAATAATCGATTAATTCAACATGTAATCTATTAAAACAGAGATACTTTCATTTTTCAGGCTGATTTAATCGATTACAGGATGCTTGTAATCGATTACAGGTATCAGAAAGATGCTTTTAATCTGTTACAGGATGCTTTTAATCTGTTAAAACAGACAACACTCCTTATGCGTTTCCACTACTTTTGTGGGCTTCTTTTTGGCTTCTTCTTGCTTTTCCAAGAGATACAAGTTAGATTGGATATGATCTTGAAGTACTTAAGTCCTAGCTCTTTAGCTTGCATTGATCGTCCATCAATCTTGGAGTAATCATCAATGATGGAGATGAAATACCTTTCCCCTCCTAGTGATCGAACTCTCGAAGGCCCCTAATAGTTAATATGGACATAGTCTAATATGGCCTTTGTTGTGTGCATAACCTTTGGAAACTTCATCTGATATTGTTTGCCATAGACGCGGTGCTCACAAAATTGAAGAGGTTCCACCTTCTGACTTCCAAGTATGCCTAGCTTGCTCAAAATGTCCAGACCTTTTTCACTCATGTGGCCCAAACACAAATGCCACATAGAATTATTAGATGAGCCATTGGACATATGGCTTCCAGATTGTGAAACAACAAAGACACGGCCTATCACAGTGGACCCCTGAAGGATGTACAAATTTCCTTGCTTGGTTCCCTTCATTACCATAAACTTTCTTTTCCCTCTGATTTGCATAACTCCACCTTCAACTCAGCAAGAAAAACCCTTTAAATCTATGACAACCATAGATACAAGATTTTTTTTAAGCTCTGGAACATGATGAACTTCAATCAAGGTTTTAACAACACCATCACGCATTCTGATTAGTACAAAACCTATATCGATAAACTTACAAGAAACATAGTTACCCATGAGGATGTTACCACCAGACTTCTTCTCATATGTCACAAACCAATGTCTGTGTGGAAATATATGATAAGAAAAATACGAGTCTAATACCCATTATTCAGAATGTTGTTGTAGTTGTTCTCCAACAACCATAACTAAATCACTTTTCGATGATGAGTCACTCTGAACAAAAAGAAACAATAAAATCTTTCTTTGCTTTCCCTGGACAGTCTCATTACCAATGATCTAGTTCTTTGTAGTGATTGCAGATGTCCTTAGGATCATATTTACTCTTCTTGCCACCTTTGCCTATCTTCTTCTTCTTTTCCTTAGTTGAATAAGTCACCGATAATTTGGACTAGAGGCTTCATCACCATTCCCAGACGCCTTTAGTCAAAGCTCTCTAGAATAGAGACTGGACTTGACTTCTTCAAGTGTAATGGAGTCCTTGCCTAACTAAGAGAACTAACAAAATTCTCATAGGAGGGAGGAAGAGAGGCCAACAAAATCATTACCAGATCTTTATATTCCATCTTGATATCAATGTCATGTAGCTCTATCAGAACAAAGTTTAGTTCATCAAGATGTTCCTTTAGTGGCGTACCTTTCCTCATTCGGAGGCTATACATACCTCGTTTTAGAAGCAACTTGTTGCAGATTGATTTCATCATAAAGGACTTCTCCAATTTGAGCCAAAGCCTAATGACAATTAGTTCATCAGAAACTTCATAAAGAACCTCATCAGACAGAAATAAGAGAATTAGCAAATGCTCCTTTTCCTCTTGTAACTCGAGTACTGACTTATCAATCTTCAATGATTGACCAGAGAGAGGAGCCCAAATGCTCTATTCTTCAAAAAGGCTCGCATCTTGATGCATTAAATGTAATGACCCGCATCGTCTTTACGATATCACTAATCTAAACGTATAATTTTAATTTTTAATAAAAACTCTATTAATTTGATTATGAAAATGAGAGTAAATTTTTCAAAATAATACACTTATCAAACAACGCACAAATACATAAATAAATACATATGTATATTTTAAACCATTACATATCATTCACATATCAGAACATAATTTATCTTTTAATAAATATATAAGCTTGGGGTTTACATGCCCGATTAAAGAGAACCAAGGAATCAATTAAGAAAGAGTTAATAACAAAACACAACTCTATCCTAAAATGAATTCCAACGTTATCACGTAGGCTTGGCGGCTCCAACAAAAGGAATGTCTCTCCAATGTCACCTATTATTGCTCATCTGCTCCCATGAACGAAAGTTCACGATCACCACAGGTACCAACCACATGGTACAAAAATTGCAAGGGTAAATCAACAAGTTCCATATAACAATAATTAGAAAGAAAGCAACAATAACAACCACAATCATTCTCAGCAATCAATCAGTTCAATACACACTCACCAAACTAGTCATTGATAAGCGATGTCGTATCGCTTCAAAACAACTAAACTACGCTAATTCTGTAGCACAGGATTAACCTAGGTCGATTCAAAGACACGATCAATATGGTTCCAACTTCAATTCACTAATAAACAGTTGGGGGTTTTTGTCAAACAGTTTGCATGCGATAAGTAATAATTGCAGAAAACATATAAACTAATTCGAATTGACAAGAGGTAATGTAAAATAGATTAAAGAACATCAATCCAATTCACCAAACCAAGCAATGATAATTATCATAGTTCTCATATAATAATCTTGTTAATCCAATTCATTGAATTTTATTAGAAGCAGTTCAATCAAATTAACTCCTAAATTAATTGAAATCACAAACCTAATTGAAATATCATCCAACTAATTTGTGATTAAAATTCAAAAGTAGGAAATGAATCCATAACCTAATTCGCTTTCAATCCTAAACACATTTATAATCATGAAAATTGAATAGAGAATTGAAGATGAAAGTAAACATTCACACAGAATTTGAAATACCAAACTAGAACTCAAATTCTCCTTGCTTAGGCTGGATCCTTTGATTGATTGATTGTTTAGCCTCCCATGATCATCATCAATGAAAGCCCCGTGAAATTGGTGCAAAAAAATGGAAGAACATAAAACGAAAATGAAGAACAGTGAAGAACAATGAAGAACAGTTGAGAGAAAATAAAAGAAAGGGTTTTCATTCTGAAAACTTAAAAAGGAAATGTAAATTATGTTTTTGTTCAAATGTAGTGTAATGTTCACTAACTAATTTCACTAGCATATAGTGACTAAGTCAGAAGGAAAGAATGGACCATGAATAGGCCCATCTATTCTAATCAATTATTCTATTTACACCAATAAAAATCCAACTCGCAACCCAAAATTCAAGTGCAGTGATTCTGACTTCAAAGCATAAAATGACCCTCCAAATGACAGAATTGGCCTCGGCTTATCTCTGACAAACTTGTACCTGCGGTACTTACTGCCACCATTCTATTTTCATGCAATTATGAAGTATGGAACATGGGCATGGATTGGATGGGATGGGGGGCGCAAGCGTTGGAAAATCCGCGTACCGTTATTTTCCTCGATTTTTTTTACATTACATAAGGCATCAATACACTAACCGTGGATAGGGACCGAAATTCTAAACAATCCCATTTTCTCTCTAGAGATGCTTAAAATTCATAAATCCTTCCTCGCAAGGATATCCAATAAGTCATGCACCCCTTATGAACATACACAACATACAAACATGGGCACCATCAATCACGATGACATCATCAACATCAACCTAATCTTTCATCTATGTCATCATCAACATCAATATCACCTCAATTTCAATATCATCAACATCATCAATATCATTTCATTTCAATACATCAACAACATCAACATCATTTCATTTCAACATCATCATCATAACATCACAAATCTCATTCATTCACAATCCATATTACCATGAGACTGATATTTTAGAAAAAATCAAAATTAAAGAGGAGGACTACAATATAGAAAACACACTCTTATGCTCATTTAAAGTCTAATAACGTAATAAATATGCGAATAGATTTATAAAATTTTGGAGAGAGTATCTTCTGTAATTAATACTTTTCCCAAAAATCTAATCATTACAACCACAACATCATTCACAATTTTATTCTCAATAACAAATTCATCGCATTCCATTAGTTAAAAACATAGTTTTTTTTTTTTGAAAAAGAGCACATAACAGGAACAAACATAAATACATCACATCCTATTAGTTTAAAACATAGTTTTTCTTCAAAACCAACACACAAAAGGGACAGGCATACATCTCCATAATTGGGTTCCTGACCCCAAATATGGTATCAAAAGCTGTAAACAAATAATAAACTTCCCTCACCTATCTATCTCCCTCTGTTAGCTCCTTGTAGCGTCGTTTTGAGCTCTCTCAAGTTCACATGCTTTGGCCCAAACGCAGAGCTCTATATACCAAATCGAAGATTATTTAGTATAGATTTCAAAAACAAGGTTAATATCAACATTCGAGGTCAAATACTCACTCAAATTTAAAAAGAGGCTAAAATGGTGTTTTGAAAGTCCACATCAAAAGGACATCATTTTGAAATTTTGATCACACCAATGTGATCAGGGCTCAATGAAGATCACAAAAATGAAGTCAATATTATAAAAAGGAAACTTTTACAGTGTCTCATTTTCAAAGATTTTTCAAAGGAAGTGTAAAAATACCCAATAACGATATCCAAATCACAAAAGATATCAAGAGAGACTTCAAACTAGCTAAGAAAAGGTAAGGAAACCATGGTTACCTTGAAGAAACCAAGAAAGGAGGATTGGAGGCTTCGTTCTCTACCGAATCCTCGAATTGAGTTTTGAAGATTCCGCTCCGATTAAAGTGTTCCTCTCCGTGCGGTGGTTCAACGGCAAGAAATGGCGGCTCGTGGCGGTCATTGATCGTCGTGGCTAGTGGAGGAGGAGGGTGGGGGATTTGGGTGGTTATTTTGGGAAGAAGGAGGCTCAAATTTCGTACTTTTCACGTTGTTGTACCTATTTAAAATCGGCTTTACTCGCCCAAGCTAATTTTCACTGCTTCTGTGAAAAATTTAATATCTCACGCTTCAGATGTTATTTTGCCAATCCCAACTGTCAAAATTTAGATATGTGGGTTAGGAGTCTACCTTTAAATTTGAAGGCGATCCAACGGTTAACCAATCCAAAATTGTGATTTTACCAAAACAGGTTTTGGGTCAAACTCGGAATCACTCTTTTTCAACGCAACTCAAACAACTCCACATAACTTAACATCCACACCAAGCATTTGCACAAGGATAATTTACACAACAATTCAAATAATCAAAAAATCAAACAATACAAGAAATACATTAAACAAATATTTTCAGTTATCGAAATTTCAGGGCATTATAGTGAGTATTCAACTACTTTGTTAAACAATACCTAAATAGGGATCTTGAAGTCTATGGTAGTGGATAGTGAGCGATTCACGAGATAGCATGTTGTGTTGACTACCTCAGCTTAGAAACTTTTATTCAATCATGAATTGGATAATATTTCTAACAATTTCCAACATGGTCTTGTTCATTCTTTCAGCTATTCTGTTTTGTTATGAAGTATAGCGTACAATACGTTGTCTTGCTATGCCTTCATCTCTACAGAATTCCAAGCCATTGTTAGTTCTAAGACACTTTACTGTCTTTCTTGTATGATTGTTCATAAGAATCATCCGATGCTTGAAATATTTGAAAGCTGCAGAAATTCACAACTTATGTTAATGAACTACTAGACTGGACGCTCCCTTCTATGTGATTGGCTGCTTCACTAGATTACAGAAGATTAGACGAACAATATAGAAGATAAGAGTACTACACCAAACGATCAACGTTGTTGTCCACCCTATCTTTATCTTTCATCATCCAACACTCAACAAATTCGGTAGTGACTTCTATTGGCACTTACACTATCCAAATGAGGAAGGATGGGGGCTTAGGGGTGCGAGTGGAACGTTGCTAGAATGTTTCCTTGCTTGGGAAGCTAGCTTATTTGGGATGCTCTCCATAACTTGAATAAGTTGTGGGTTTAGATTTTCTCTTCTAAGCACCCAAGGGATGATTTGGAAAATGTTTTAGAATGCAAGGGGTGGTATCTGGTTTCATCCTTGAGGAACACCTATGCTCAAATTAAAAATGGGTTTTAGCTCAAGCTTGAGAATAGGGAGTGTAGTTTCTGATTTGACCCTTGGATGGATGGTGCTCAGATTTCGCTGGATGTTCCTTATGTCTAGAACATGATATAAACCTTTTGGCGAGGGATCTAATCACTAAAGATGGTTAGAACCTGGGGATGTTGGTTACCGCAATCCCGTAGCTTACTGTGGATAAAATTCAGAATTTGAGACTTGTATTGCACCCTAGTACTCCTGATACGATTGTTTGGAAGGGTGACTTATCAGAATCTTATTCAGTTAAGGCAGCGTATGACTAGTTGTTGGATTCTAGTGCGGAGACATGGTCTTGGGTGTGGAAAACTGATATTCTGGAGAATGTGAAATTTTTTTCTTTGAAAGATTGGGCATGATGCTCTTCCTACTAGAGCATTCTTGTTACGGAGACATATATCAAAGTTTCTGCAATTTGCGCTAGATGTGGGGGTGGTCTGGAGGATATGTGCATATCTTCTGGAATTGTGGTGAAATTTGGAAGATTTGGAGGATGCTTAATCTTAGTGTGCTTGCCTTGGATTGCTCTAATGCTAACTTGTTGGAGTGGATCCGAGTGCAAATGAAGCAGACGAGGGTTCTCTTTCCTGTTGCTCTTTGCAAAATCTGGAAAACAAGATTGATATCTTTTAGCCTTTAAAGTGTGCCGGCTATGGCCATTGTATCTCAAATTTCTTCTTTGATGGATTTTGTTCAGAGGGCGTTTGGCGGTTCTACGGGGACAATGAGGGATGGCATTGCTTGTGGTGATAGACGGGTTACTTGTTTGCATTCAATTGGTGACCAGGTCACGTTGCATGTTGATGAGAGTTGTTGTGGTAACCCAAGGCCTACTGGTAATGGGAGTCTCATCCGCGACTCGCGTTGCCATTGGGTTAGAGTTTTTTTATAGGGATATTGGTTCAATCAATATCTTGCACGCTGAGCTATGGCAACAATTCTACAAGGCTAGAGAATAGCTTGGGAGCTTCACTTCCATGATGTTGTGTATGTGTCTGATTCACTTCCATGCATATGCAACTATCATTGAATCTATTAAGGACTTCGTCCGAGAGGACTAGAAGGTGGAATTTGTCCACATGCGGAGGGAAGGTAATCAGAGTGTTGACCTGCTCTCGCAAAGCTTTTTGGTAGAGTTACAGCAGCCTCCATTTGATATGATGGTTGTGCTTTTGGCAGATAAGATGAAAGTTCCTTTCTTGAGGCAATAGGCTTCTGTTTGTCTTTCCTTTGTTGTTTTGTTGTCTTTTTCGCTTACGTTAGCAAAAAAAAATATTCCTTTCCTTACAAACTGATAGACCTAAAGATAATGATAAAAGGAAAGAAAAGATAAATCTTAATGCTATAAGTATGATATCTTTATTAAAAAAGGAAAACACATAATAAATTTCTAATTCCCCCAATAAATCTTAATTAATTCCAAAATGACACATTTTTTAAGTAAATTCTTCGTTATAAATTCTATATGGATCTATTGGGAGATTGAATTTTGACATTAGAGCCCTCACATTCTCCTTGATCCCTTTTTAGTCTTTAATTGCACCGCACTTCTATATCAGAGAGGTCTATAGTGAAAGCATAAGATTGAGGCTAATCATTTTAGGATGTAGGGATAGAACCCTATGATATGGACAAAACCTATCTTTTGTACATTTCTTTTTATTATGAATCAATTTATTATCTTGTAGATTAGGATATAAAAAGAGATGTTCATTTTAATAAGTTTGAGACTCTTTGTACTCATTCTCCAAAAAGAAATAAAATCATTTTCATCCTAGTAGATATAGGTAAAATTAGTCAAACCATTTTAATTTTGTATGCTATTTTTCTTGTTATTTTTTTCATGAGTAAATTATACTAATTATTCCTGAAATTTTATGAATACACAAATTTTTCCTAGTTTTCTTTTCTTAGACTAAACCCTCTTAATTATTTAAAAATATATATTAACATTCCTTTTACATTACAAAAAGTAAAAAGAACATGTAACTTCACAAATCCTTAGAAGTAACTAGTGTAATTTATTCATTATTTATTTTTCATTTATTCTCGTCATTTGCCATAACAATTTGATTTTCATAATTAAGGGTTTAGTTGTGTTTATTTTGAGTAAACAAAACAAATTAAAAACAAGGTAACAGATTTATAATTAAAAAGAAAAAACAGAAAATGAAAAACATAATCAGACCCTTAAGTACCCAAATACAAAATTCTTGAATCATTCAAATTCCTTTTAATTCTATCATTGAGAAAGCATTATTACCTATACATAGCAACATCACAGGAATATTGTAACAAACAATGATTTCCTAAAAACCGTCTCTCCCACAAAACAATAATAATAATGTGTATTCAGTTAACAAAACAATAATTCATTAATGCACATACTACAAGCGATATTTCTAGAACCTATCAAACTACAACAGCAATTTAAGGCCAGCGCCAGTGGCAATTGCTATGACGCATTATTTCAGATTTCACCTGTCCCAAGAGGCTGCCTTGATGTATCTCCAGAGGCCCAAGCTTGATAATCTTTCTCAAGCTGCTTAAGACAAATTTATAACAAACAAATCAAATTCTTATATTGTTCAATATATAAAATCTGAGCAAAATTATATATAGCAAGCAGTTCATTATTGAACCAAAAACTATAGCTACTGCTACTTCTGTCAACAAGCCAGTCTCACTAGAATCTATAATTTATAAAGAACCAACGGACTGGAATGAAATCAATAAAAAAAGTATTCCTTAAAAAGTTTCTTTCAATCTTAAAAACACAACTTGGTTATATAAAACACTAGAACCATACATGATTAGTTTTAGAATGTTTTTAAAAAAGTGTTGGATTAACTTAATTACAAAAACTAGCTCATAGTGTGAGGGTTGTCCCTCACTAATATTCTTTATCGTGATCATATCTTTAATTGATGTGAAACTTGAGTTTTTCTCAATACTCGTCCAACACTTTTGGGCTTGGTACGTGGATAATACGACATTTTAATGAATATAAGATAGACTTTGAACTATTTTAGAATGTGAGTTTGCACCTAACTCAACCACAAAAAAACTCATAGTATGAGGGTTATTCCTCCATGTATATACTCTATTGTGACAATACCTATAACCGACGTGAGACTTGGATTTTTCCTAATAATTAGGATATGCTAATGTACACCAACTTGTGTTTATAGAAGTATTATATCAAAGTTAAAACTTCAATTTTCTTAAAATATACCAAAAATGTATCTTGCTAAAATATTCTTTCTAAAAGATTAAGTAGAAGTATTTTAGCATATCCATATAGGGTTTTATAACCCTTGGTCCAAAAAAAAAAATAAAATCTCAAGCAAGTAGCGTGGGACTGGCGTTGGTAGCGTGAAATTGCAGCAGAAGGTCATTTCTCACTAGAATCTGGCGCCAGTAGCGCTAGAGTAGCGCCATCAGCGCCAGATGCACTGGGAACTGGCGCCGGTAGCGCCAGAATTGCTTCAGGAAGCCATTTTTCTCTGGATTGTGGCGTCGGTAGCGCCAGAGTGGCGCCGGTAGCGCCATATGCTCTGGGAACTAGCGCCAGTGTGGCGCCACCAGCGTGGGAGCATGGGCAGACCCACTATAAAAGGGTCATTTTACGAGTTTTGGCCCAAAGTACCTTGCTTCTTCTTCGTCTGGTCGTGCACCTCCATTGCTGCGAACCCAAGCTTCTTAAACCTTTGTTTATTCATCAAAACACCTTCCAACAAACATGAAACTTGTAGGGAACCCTCTTATGAGCTAGAATCCTTCATCACTTTCCCCTAAAAAGCTTCAAACGGAGAAATCCCTTTCTCTAGGGAACTTCGAAAAACTCAAGTTCGGCGAGGAAAGGAGGCGATTCACGGACACCCAAACTTGGGGGAGTAGTTCTTTAGCCTTCCTTGTCATCTTAGAGGTAAGAAACTCGAGTTTTATCGCTTAATTTGTGAGATTGATTTTGGGATGAATAGTGACCCTTTTGAGCTGGAGCTAAAATTAGCTTTGTGTTCTTTAGAAAAGTATGTTTAGAATGTTGTTGTGATGAAGGACTAGCTTTCAAATGTTAATTTCTTGAACTTTGATTCTTGGCTCTGAGATATGCATGTATAACTAATATGTTGGGTTATTTGTTGATGGTACAACATGCATGAGCCTTGATAATAGTTTTTATGTGCTTGAGAGGCTTTAGGAACGGTGTTTTGTGTGGAAGAAATCGTTCAAGCCACGTTATATAATCTTGAGTATTTGGCCTGTATAGAGCTTTGAGCTCTTTGTTTTGGTTTGTACCGAGCCTTGTGAAGACTCTAGTGCCTTGGCTAGGCCGAGATAGACCACTGAGGGTCCATGTGTTGTCTAGTGATTTGTTTAGCTTTGACAACCTTAGGATAGATGACTCAGAGGTTTATGCCTTGTGTGGTTGTATTGGTTTTGATTTGAGCTTATATGCCTTGTATAGGGCGTGACACCGAAGGTGTCAGTGGCGTAGACCATCGTTCAGGGACTGAACCTCAGAGCACGGCTTTGTCAAGTAAGTTCTTGGTTTCTTGGGAGTGTTTCCCACTGCTGTGTTCCACCATACTCCGAGAGAGTGATGGTTGCATTCATGATGCATGCATTGAATTGGTTGTTACTTTCTCATAATGATATGTATACATGATTCTATGCCTTGTACGTATGGATACCTGTGATTAGATCTTCTGGCCAGTTAGATAGATATGGACCTCCCTAGGAGAAGAGCGCACCTCCTAGTTTGGTTTGCTTACGTCAAGGGTGATGATGATCCCTTAAGACCAAGAGATAGGTGGTCCCGTTGCGGTTAAAGCCTATTCTCGGAGGTGCCATATACGTGCGTCCATGCGTAAGGGGTAGCTCCCGATGGGATGGCACGGGTGTGAGTTCCGGTCTCACACTAAGGACAGAGAGTCCTAATGTTGATGATGATGCATCCTTAGCGGCATAGTTCCGCAGTTATACATTAGAGCTAGATGATTGGCATTGTGTTGTTATGAGGGCCGGGAGGCCATTGATTGTGATGCCTTGATGACATGTGTCATGGAAGTGAGCCAGGGTGGAGGAGATGCCTCCAAGGACCCTGAGCTTACTGAGATGTGTATCTCACCCCGTGTGGGGATTATGTTTTGCAGGTGATTCATCTGGAAGAGATGAAAGGTCTCAGGGCGGAAGGCCCCAGTAGAGACAGTTTCTGCATAGCTGTTGAGCAGTGTTTTTGGAGCTTGGTGGCTCAATTGTATATGATATTGCTTTGTACCCCTGTGAGGGAAGATGTGTGTGTGTGCACACATGTTTTGTTTATGCTTTGTACTTGGACATTATATATTTTTGTATGTCCTCGTGTGAGGAAGTGATCTTTGAGATCAGAGCACTGGGATGCTTATTCTTTTGTATAGATACTGTGAGTGTCAGTTGATGTATATAGATATATATATATATATATATATATATACACCTTTGTTTACCTCCTGATATATCTGTAGAGATATTGTTTATGCTTCTGCCACTGTTTATGTTGTTTTGGATCGATGAGGCTGGATTATGTTTATGATGAGTACTTAACGCGAACCATACATAATGAATCAAGGAATATGGTTTTTTTGTAAATCGCTTTCGCGGCTTTTTAATTAAAGTAATTATGTGCTTATCTGATTAAATAATATGTTAATACACCGGATGCATACGGGGTGTTACAGGTTTGCTAACATACAACCACTTGATAACAAGTTATAACTTTAATTCTTTCTAAAAAAACAAGAATGTGTATGAAAACAAATCCTTAAATTACTTGGCTTGATTTGCATGATGTCACTGGTATTGGAAAAATAAGTTAGTTACAAATTAGAAGGGGAAGTAAAAAACAATCAAGCACAAAGGCAAACTGATAGGAGTAGAGGTGGGGAAAAGCGTACAATCGGAAGGTGTAATTAGTAAATAACAACTAGTGCAACAGTTAGTGTTGTTAGAGGAAGTTTATAAATAAGGGGTTAGTAACTGATAGGAGCAGAACAATTCAGGAAAGGAATAGGAGGGTGGTGAACCTCGAATTCACTTTGTATCAGCTGAAGTATTCTACAGAAATCAATAAAGTTTTGTGTTCTCTTCTCTGCTAAAACTGTAGCTATTGTAAGTGCTATCTTTTTCAATAAAGATTCTCTTTTTCATCTATCTTTCTGGTTCAGTTTTTATCACTGGTATCAGAGCCCCGATTTTGGGGGCTGTGAAGGGTTGATGGGAATGAAAAACAGCAACAAAATGGACGCAAGAATGGAGGCAATCGAGCGTGCAGTGGAAGAAAATCGAGATGCGATGGAGTTGAATCTTGAGGTGATTGAATCGCGGCTGGGGTCAATTGAAGCTATGCTGTAGAAACTCGCAGCCTCGTGGGAGAAACCGAGGGTGGAGGAGACAGCTTCGATGGGTGGCATGGTGAGAAGAAGCATGGAGTGCGACATGTCTGGAGCAACCCGCTGGAGGATTATTGAAGAATATGGTGACGATCCCTTGGACTAGATTTCGAAAATTGAAAGGTATTTCTGCCTACAATCTTTAAGGGAGGAAGACAAGCTAGACGCAATAATGGTAGCAATGGAAGGGGAAGCATTGGCTTGGTTTCAATGGTGGAAGTCTTAGAATTCAAACCATTTGTGGTAAGGGTTCAAGACTGCCCTAGCCCAAAGATTTTAGAGGTCAAATGTGGGCAGTCCGTTCCAAGCATTATTAGCATTGAATCAAGAAGATACAGTGCAAAGCTATATTAGGCAGTTTGAGAAGCATGTAGGGACTGTGAAAGGGCTGGAAGAATCTTGCAAAGCTATATTGGGCAGTTTGAGAAGCATGTAGGGAATGTGAAAGGGCTGGAAGAATCTTTCTTGATGGAGTTATTTCTCAAGAGAATGAAGGAGGAGATTGGTACAGAAGTGAGATTGCATGAGCCCAAGAACTTGATGGAAGCCATGAATAAAGCACAAGTGGAAGAGAAAAATAGAGTTATGGGAATTCTGGGCAGAAGCTATAGCAAGGACTATCAAGGTTAGAAACCCAACTTTTCAAACCAGAAATTTGGAAAAGAATGGCAGCCAACTAATAGTAAGGTCAGTGAATCTGTCCAAATTGTTAGTGCAGAGGATAATGGATGGCAAGACAGAGAAACCTTCCATAATTTGTCACCCGTAGAAGTGAATGAGAAAATAAGGGAGAATCTTTTACATGTGTTGAGAAATGTCATCCTACTCATGTTTGTAAAAACAAACAGTTCAAATTGTTGATTATGGAAGAAGAAAATGAAGGAGACCCTTGTTGAAAAATACAGCCTGTTTTTCATCACCTGGACCTTGGGGACAAGGTCCATCCCCCAAGGTCCATCTTGAAGGGGAGAGTATTGATAGGATTAGAGGTAGGGAAAAGTGTACAATAGGAAGGTGTAAATAGTAAATAATAGCTAGTGCAGTAGTTAGTGTTGTTAGTTAGTTGTTAGAGGAAGTTTATAAATAAGGGGTCAGTAGCTGATGGGGGGAAACAATCCATGAAAGGAATAGGAGGGCGGTGAACCTCAAATTCACTTTGTATCAGCTGGAGTATTCTCCAGAAATCAATAAAGTTTTGTATTTTCTTCTCTACTAACATTGTAGCCATTGTAAGTGCTATATTTTTCAATAAAGATTCTCTCTTTCACCTATCTTTCTGGTTCAGTTTCTATCACAAACTATATAAACCGACTCAAGGAAAATACTAGTTATAGTGATAGAAAAGTAAAATTTGAGAATGAAAGAAATAAAATATGAAAATCTGGTCAAAATATCTCAACTTCAAATGCACATAGAAACAAATAAGAGGAAGAAAGACATATCTCAACTTCAAATGTAAGGAGTTTATGAAAGGCATTCAGAAAGTAATAGGAGGGTGGTGAATCTCGAATTCACTTGTAACAGTTTGGGAGTTGGAAGCTCCAGTTCTCAATAACAGATTCTATTTTCTCTTCATTTTTGGTTCAGTTTCTATCTCTGGTATCAGAGCTCCAATCTTGGAGCTGTGGAGGGGTTGATGGTGTAAAAAACGAGCTCCAAAATGGGGGCAAGAAGGGAAGTGATAGAGAAGCAATGGAGGAGAATCGCAATGTTGTGGAATCGCGGTTAAGTTCCATTGAAACTATGTTGCAAAGGCTAGCGGCAGCATGGGAGAAACAGACAATGGAGAAGGTTGCGTCGGTAGGTGACGTGCTTAGAAGAAACACTAGACGTGACACAGCTGGAGCCAATCGCTAGAGGAACATCGAAATGCCCATCTTCATGGGAGACGATCCTTTGGGCTGGTTGTCGAAAATTGAGAGATATTTTTTACTACAGTCCATAAGGGAGGAGGATAAATTGGAAGTTGTGCTGATTGCTATGGATGGGGAGGCTTTGGGCTGGTTCCAATGATGGGAATCTTGGAACCCAAACCAGTCATGGGAAGGGTTCAAGATGGCACTCTCCCAAAGATTTCAAAGTTCTAACCATGGGAGTCCGTTTCAAGCTTTGCTGGCTTTGAAACAAGAAGAAACTATGCAGAGTTTCAGCAGCCAGTTCGAGAAATGTGTGGGAATGGTGAAGGGGTTAGAGGAATCCTTCTTGATGGAGGTTTTTCTTAAGGGATTAAAAGAAGAGGTCAGTACAGAGGTGAGGCTTCATGAGCCTAAAAACCTGATGGAGTCCATAACTAAAGCTCTGAGTTCTAGGAAATCTGAAGAGAAGTGATAACAAGGGATATAGTGCTTAGGAAACCAGTTTTTCAGGCCAAAGATTTGGGAAAGAATGGCAGCCAACAAGTGTTAAGGGAGATGATCCCAACCAGGCTGCAATAACAGGGGATAATGGGTGGAAGGGGGAAAGAACTTTCCATAGAATATCACCTGTGCAAGTGAATGAGAAAATGAGGAAGCCAGAATGTTTTACATGTGATGAGAAATATCATCCTACTCGTGTGTAAGAACAAACAGTTCAAATTGATGATTATGGAAGAAGAAGATGAAGGAGACCCTTGCTGATGAAATGCAGGCTATTTTTCTCACCTGGACCTTGAGGACAAGATCCATCTTGAAGGGGAGGGTATTGATAGGAGTAGAAGATGGGATACTGTGTATTCCAAGAAAAGTTGTTATTAATGTTTCTGTTTTAGTTAGTTACATTGATTAGTTAATAATTCTGTTAGGGTAACTAATAGTTTTTTTTTTTATTTTTCATCGGTCAATGTTAGTTGTTAAATGTTAGTGTTTTTGTTAGTGGAGGGATTCGAACCCATGACCTCTTCCTCCCACCCTTCCTTCCCCTCTTCACTTTTTTCTTAACCACCCAACCAACCTTATATCTCCAGGGTAACTAATAGTTAGTTACAACTAACTATTAGTTAACAGTTAGGAGGGAAAGTATAAATGAGTGTAGGGAGTTTAGGAAAAGCACTCAAAAAGTAATAGGAGGGTGGTGAACCTCGAATTCACTTGTAACAATTTGGGAGTTGGAAGCTCTAATTCTCAATAACAGATTCTATTTTGTCTTCATTTCTGGTCCAGTTTCTATCACAAACATTTTGGGTTGGTCACATGTTGGGCCAAACCTGAACCCAAACTTAAAATAGAAGTCACTTTGACTGTGCTTCATACTAATAATTTAATGCCTCATAAGTCATATCAATGTTAGTCACAAGTCCAGAAGCACATTGCAATTTTACACAATTCTACCAAGTGCAAACTGAGATAATTTTATCCATGAAAAGCTAAGACAAGAAAGACATAAAGCAATCTGACATGAAACAAATGACACCATGAAAAGCAAAGAAACACTCATCATAATTGAGCAACAGAACCTTTAAGCCTGCATATAACATTTTGAGCAACTGAACAAAACAGGGTTCAAGTCTTCAACATACATTAAAAAATTGTCAGCAAAGCATGCTGATTGATCTTCCGAGCAAAATTCAAGTTTATTATGCAATGATGGGAAAATAAATAACTAGGCAGCTAAAAATATAGATATTGTAACCTATGAAGCACCAACTCAGACATGGACACCGGGACATTCGTAACTAGGCAACTAAAAACATAGGACATGTCCTATATATATGTATATGATCAACATGATAAAAATTTAAATTGATAATTAAGATCTATATATTCATCTTACAACAAGTTGTTAAACTTTATAATTTTCATATGATAATAAGCCTCAAAATACATACTAAGAGGCATCACATTCCACAATGCAAAGAATCTAAGAAAACAACTTGCTAAGTTCTTTAATAAAGAGTGTCACCAAAAGTATACTAAGAGAAACAATCATTGAAAAGAAAAATAACAACTTGCTAATATTAATCTATGTCTTTCCCCTTCCTTCTTGGTCATCATCATGAGAAAAATTAGAAATCTCAAAAATTTAATTTTCATCAAGTGATCAAAATTTATCTCCTGCAATGCCTCACATTTTAGTTTTCTCTTGATGGTATTAGTAGGGAATTTCTTGGAAGGGGACGAAGATTGTATGAACAAATAGTAAATCCTTTTCCTTACGAGGTGCCACTTTTTTTCTTTTTTATAGAATGAATGGAAGAATATGTTCATCAATTTCTATCATAACATGGTTTCCCAAGTAGTTTATGAGCAATCTTACTAAGTATTGGTGCATCAGCATCATGAACTAACCACCAAGATTTTGCATTCATTGGACCTCTATCCCTTAAAGAGTCAACATCACTAACCACCAAGATTCTGCATTCATTGGACCTCTATCCCTTAAAGAGTCAACATCATTCAAAGCCTTCGCAAAATTTACATTCACTGGTCTCCTTACATCCGCATCAACGAAGAACATATTTCTTTCCTTCAAGAGTAAGTTTCATTATCTTGATGTCAAGGAAGTCTATGCGATTCTTCACTTAGCAATTCACGACTATAATATAAAAAAGATATGATCATAAATTAATATAACCTATAGAAATGTTGGGAAAAAATTTGACATTGAAAATTAATAACTTATGTTTAAGAATATAATGTATAACCTCGGATTAAAGAATGAGCTAAACACTAGAGAAGTGTACTACTCTTAGTCTAACAATCAATTAATATTGAGTGCATTGTCTCATAAAAGGTTGATTCTTCACTTTCAACCTTTTTTTATATCGATATATGACATTTCTCACTTTTTCAATCATTGAATTCAACATTTCATATACCAATTACTGAGTGAAGATAAGTCACATATATTTTTCTAAGAATATCATAGATAGGACTTGCAAAAGAAAGTATATAATCAACCTAGTGCCACCAAATATCATCCAACAATGTCTGTTTCACGAATTTTTTCATTCCAATATCATCTTCCTTGTAAGAAGATCATTGCTCACTAATAACTATCTTGGAGTCCTTTTTCAAAATTTCTAAATCTCTTGCATTACTATGGTGGAAGGAAATAGTGTAGGAGTAAGAGAAAACAAATTCAATGAGTTGAGAAGTTGAACGTTGATAATCTCATAAAGTGAATCATGATAAAGTTTTCAATATACATGGTATCTTCCATAATTTTTGTGATCCAAGAACATTCTTGTTAAACAACTTTGTTTTGTCCGTGCTCTTGGCAGACTTCTTTTATCGCTGTCATAGAGTAGACTGATGTTTCTAATGGCATTAGATGTTTACCAAGAATGTTCTTGGATCACAAAAATTGTGCAAGATGTCACGTATATTTAAAACTTTATCATGGATCACTCTATGAGATTATCAATGTTCAATTTATTCAATTGATTGAAGTTGCTTTTGTTGATCCTAGAAGATTTGCTTCCACCATAGTAATGTTCAAGAGGTTTAAAAATTTTAAAAAATGACTCCAACAAATGGTATTAGTTAGCAATGGTCTTCTTAAGGAGGATGATGTTAAAAAAAAATTGTGAAAGAGACATTGTTGGATAATATTTGGAGGCAGAAGATTGATTATATACTTTCTTTCACTACTCTTATCTATAATGTTCTTTGAAAAACAAATACGAATGAAACTTCTCTTCACATGGTGTATCAAATGTTGGATTCAATGATTGAAAAAGTGAGAAAAGTCATACATTGATATTAAAGAAAGGTAGAAAGTGAAAAATCAACCTTTTATGAGAAAATGCACCCAATAATAATTGACCGTTAGATTAAGAGTAGCACACCTATTCATTGTTTAACTCATTTTTTAAACACAGGGTTATACCTCCTCAAATATAATTTATTAATTTTCAATGTCTATTTTATTTTTTCAAACATTTCTATAGGTTATATTAATTTATGATCATATCTTTTTTATATTGTAGATATTATAGTCATGAATGGTTGAGTGAAGATTCACATAAACTTCCCCACATCAAGATATTGAACTTACTCTTGAAAGAAAGAAATACTTTAAAAGGTTCTTTGTTGATGCAGATGTAAGGAGACAAGTGAATGTGGAGTTTGCAAATTTTTTAGATGGAAGAGAAGACTATTGGATGATGTTGACTCTTTTAGGGATATAGATCAAATGGATGCAAAATCTTGGTGGCTAGTTCAAGGTGCTCATACATTTATACTTCAAAGATTGCCCTTAAGCTACTTGGGCAACCATTTTCATCTTCATGTTGTGAAAGAAATTGGAGCACATACTCTTTCATTCATTTTATAAAAAGAAATAAGATGGCACCTCATTGGGCAAAGGATCTAATATTTGTTCATAGCAATCTTTGTTTCCTTTCACGAAATTCCCCACAATACCATCAATAGGAAACTAAAATGTGGGTCTGCAAATTTGGATCACTTGATGAGAATGAAATTGTTGAAGTTGCTAATTTATCTCTTATAACTAGAGTTAGAAGTTTTGTTTTTCAATAATGCTTACCAAGAAGGAAGGAGAAGAGCTTAAATAAATTAATATTAGCAAATTGTTTTTTTTGGATTTTTCTTTTCAATGATGGTTCCTTTTAGTACATGTGTGTAGAGGACGACTTATGAGAATTGACATCTTATATGAGAATGAGAACAATTAATTTCAACCATTTGACTAAAATGAAAGATCCAAATTAAAATTATTTTAAATTCAAATAAAAATCTCATATAACTAACAAATCTCTAAAAGATTTGCCAAACAAAATTTCAATCATATTTTAAAATATCTCAAACACATCATCATCATCACAACCACCACCATTACCACGAGATTCACCGCCACCGCAACCACCAACATGACCCTCATAACTATTGCCACAACCATACCATGATCATCGCATCGCCACCAACATGACTATTGTCGTTGTTGCTACCGCTATAGCTTAACTAAACCATGCTATTATGGCAATTAGGATATTGTGATCCAGTATTTATAATTCTTTTGCATATACTGTTCAGTCTCTGTGGTCTATTGGATCACATATTTTATCATACACCTCTCATTTTCTTTTCTCTTAACATGGTATCTACAACCTAACAAGATGTTATCCTCATCATAGTTGCCCACTGCCACTTGATTAAAACAAAATCTTGTAGACAGCATTTCACTTTGGTTTCTAGCATTCTATAGTGACTAGTGACATCTTTCTGGTAGCATTTTGTTAGGAACTGGATCACAGAAAAAGGAAATAGGAAGTTTATTCAGAAATGGAGTTTCCAACTCCCAACTGTTACAGGTGAAATTCGAGGATCACCCACCTCCAAGTAATTTCCCAACCCCCTTTCCCACTCTCTATCCTTCTTATAATTTCCCTCCAACCTATTAACTAACTGTCAGTTAATATCTAACAGTTAACAGCCCCACTAACTAACTGATAATTCTTCTATTGTACACCTTACCCACCTATTACTTCTATCAATACCCTCCCCTTCAAGATGGACCTTGTCCCCAAGGTCCAATTGAGGAAAACAGTCCTGATTTCTTCCATACTCTCCCAGTTGTCTTCATGATGTGGTAAGCCTTGCCACTTAATGAGCACCTCCTGTTGACCCTCCTCTGTAGTTCTTATTTGCATTACCTTCTCATCCTGAACTTGAAGTTCCAAGTTCTTATTTAGAGCCCTAGGTAATGGTTGAGGATAACAAGTAGGTCTAATTGCCTTCTTGAGTAATGAAATATGGAATACAGGATGAATTCTACTGTCCTCAGGCAGTTCTAGCATATAAGCAACCTTGATTACCTTATAAGGCCATAAAACCTTGAACTTAGCTTTTCATTTGGTTTCTTTGCCAAAGATTTCATCCTATATGGCTGCAACTTCAAGAATGTCGAATATCCTACCTGAAACAATACTTCCCTCCTATGCTTATTTGCATATTTCTTCATCTGATCTTGAGCCTTTAACAAATTCATCTTTAATTCTTGGAGAAATTCATCTCTGTCCTTGCTCAGCTGATTTACTTCTTCTAATTTAGAAGGAATATCAACTCCCTTGATTAACAAGGGTAGTTCTTGCCCATATAAAGCTTTAAAAGGAGACATCTTTGCAGAAATATTGAAGTTAGTGTTAAACCAGAATTCAGCCCAAGCCAATTGAGCAGGCCACTGCTTGGGTTTAGTTCCAGTTAAACATCTCAGGTAAGCTTTGAAACATTTGTTTACCACTTCAGTCTGTCCATCTGTTTGTGGATGATAGGCAGTGCTCATTTTGAGTTGTGTTCCTGCTTGTCTGAACAATTGTTTCCAAAACTGGCTCATAAACAATCTGTCACGATCTTAACTGCAGAAGGCTGGAGTTACCATTTTCATATCTCGGTGTTCCTATTGGAGCCAATCCAAGACGTATTGAGACATGGGATTCCTTAATCAAGAAATATGAGAGAAAATTAGCTAAATGGAAAATGAAATACTTCTCTTTTGGGGGTAGGGTCACCTTGATAAGGTCAACTCTAAACTCGATTCCTATTTTCCT
>PYAF01001353.1:11885-26699 GCA_007407185.1 Glycine tomentella | reverse complement strand
GAAGAAGATGTGGCCCACTTATTTTTTAACTGTAACAGCATTACACCAATCTGGTGGGAATGCTTGTCATGGATCAATGCTGCAAGTGTATCAGCCATATCACCAAAAGAACATTTCCTTCAGCATTCTTTCTACGGACACATTGGAATTAATTTGATGAGATGGATGACTTGGTGGGCAGCTCTGACATGGACTATTTAGCACCACAGGAACAAAATCATTTTTCAAGGAATCAGCTTTAATAGACACAATTTGATGGAGGATGCATTATTCCTATGCTGGTCGTGGCTTAGAAATTTAGAGGAGGGCTTTAATTTCCCTTTCCACTTTTGGTCTACTAATATGGGATTGGCTTTTGTTATCAGGGGAGGGTAGAAATCTGAATTTTTTTGTATGATGTCCTAGTCTAAGTCAGAACTCAGGTGGCTTTCATCATGTTCCCATGTTTTAAGCTCCCTTCGTTCTGGTCTGTTTTTTCTAGGTTTTGTTTTGCAATACTCCTTGTAATGCAGACTTTTCTTCTCAATATATAATATAATTATTTTTGCTGGCCAAAAAAAAAAATAGAAGTAGGAAAACCATGCAATTTGACCACTTCTTTAATGAATAAATCAGCAATCTTCTTGGCTGTATAAGGATGACTTAATGCCAGGAAGTGAGCATACTTAGTCAACCTATCCACTATTACTAATATAGTATCCTTACCCTGAGCTTTAGGTAAGCTTCCAATGAAATCTAAGGATATATCAGCCCAGACCATAGTGGGAATAGGCAAAGGATGGAGTAGCCTTGCTGGAGCTAAGGTATTGGCCTTATTCCTTTGGCAGACTTCACACTCAGCCACATACTCCTTACAACCTTCTTCATTCAATGCCAAAACACCACACTAGCCACCCTCTTCAGAGTTCTAAAGAAACCCAAATGACCTCCCACAGGTGAGTCATGCAATTCTTTTAGAATTAAGAGTATGTTTGGATGGAGTATTTTAAAATTTCAGGAAATTTAAAATTCAGGGAAATTAAAATGCATCAATTAAAATTCTTTTATTTTCAAAATTTTGTGTTTGGATAAAGAAATTGAATTTCTTCATTTTTAAAATTTTGAACCTCATTCACGGAAAAACACGTAAGGTGGGTGGTGTCGTGAGAGTAGCAGAGGTCAGAGTACGTCGGTAATTGAGACGGAGTAAAAAGTTGTGCATTTAGAGCTTCTAAAAAAGAAGAGAATTTCAATTTCTCATCTTTTAGAGGGAAATTAAAATTCCACATTTTTAGTTGTTTAAAATTCTATTTTAAAATTCCAAAAATTTAAATTCCTCATATAAAAATATCCAAACAGTGAATTTTAAATTGAAGAATTTTAAATCCCCTTCTGGCCAATACTAACCTATCTTTGTAGTATAATCTTCCTCCATGGATGGCATACCCTGGCTTCTCCACTGTTTTAGTCAATATTCCTTTATACACCTCATATACTTGAGAATCATCCTGCAATTCTTCCTCCCATTCAGCCCATTCCTCCTGCTGCACTATAGAAATAGCAGAAAAAGAGAATTGTCTGGAAAGTGCATCAGCTACTAAATTTTCTTTCCCATGCCTGTATTGAATCTCAAAATCATAACCAATCAGTTTAGTGGTCCATTTAAACTGATCCGCATTCAACAGTTTCTGTTCATTCAAGAACTTCAAACTTTTTTTATTTGTTTTAATCATAAACTTTCTCCCCAACAAATAATGCCTCCATCTTTTCACTGCCAACACTACAACAATCGGTTCTCTCATACTGATTTGAGCTTAACTCTATCAGTCAAAGCTTTGCTCCAGAAAGCTAAAGGTCTTCCTTCCTGTAACAACACTGCCCCTAGCCTAGTACCAGAAGCATCTGTTTCTAGAACAATTAGCTTAGAAAAATCTGGTACCCTTAAGATAGGCAACTCCTTCAAGGTTGTCTTCAGCTGTTCAAAGGCAACAACAGCATCTTCCCCCCACATAAAAGCATTTTTCTTCAACAATGCATTTAGTGGTTGTGCTATCTTCACATAATTTTTCACAAATCTTCTATAATAACCTGTCAGCCCCAAAAAACCCCTCAATCCCTTGGCATCCCTAGGCACAGGCCACACAGTCATTACTTCTAATTTGCTGGGATCAGCTTCCACCCCCTAACCAGAAATTATATGTCCCAGATATTCTAAAGACCTCTGCCCAAAATTACATTTTTTCCTGTTTACATACAACTCTTGCTGCTGCAATACTTGACACACAGCTCTTAAACGCAGATTATGCTCCTCCAAATTAGGACTGTAAACCAGTATAACATCAAAGAATACCAAAACAAACTGCTTCAAGAAAGGTCTCATTACCTCATTCATGAGTGCTTGGAAGGTAGAAGGAGCATTGGTCAACCCAAATGACATAACCAAGAACTCATAGTGACCTTCATGAGTCCTAAAAGTTGTCTTTTGAATATATTCCTCCTTCATTCTGATTTGATGATAGCCTGCCCTCAGATCTAACTTTGAAAACTATTCAGTCCCCCCAATCTCATCCAATAACTCCTCTATAATTGGTATGGAAAATTTATCAGGCATAGTTATCTTGTTTATGTTGGGTATAGCTTATACTGTGCCGTCAGCAGATATGCATGGGGGTCCCGTGTTTTATTATTTGTAGTTTGGGCTTGGACCCATAAATAGCTAGGGTGCTTAGGGTTTCTAAGCCTATATATTTCCTTGTAATCTGAGTGCAATTGTACGAGTGTGAGGGAATATATTGAAAAGCTAGACGTAGCCCACATTGGGTGAACCAAGGTAAACTCTGTATGTTGTTTTCTTCTTCCCTTTTCTCTCTTCTCGATTGTTGTGTGATTGCGCAGGTACCCAATAGTTTAAAGCTCTGTAATCTACACAGAATCTACAGCCACCATCCTTTTTCTTAACCAGAATTACAGGACTAGCAAAAGGACTAATGCTTGTCCCAATAATTCCTGTTGCCAACATGTCCTTTACCAGCTTCTCTATCTCATCCTTCTGATAGTAAGGATACTTATAAGGCCTTATATTAGGTATCTTGTTCCCAAGCTGAATGCTAATTGCATGATCCTTGCTTCTATATGGTGGTAGGCTGTGAGGTTCCTTAAAAACCTTATTGAACTGATCCAATGCTTCCATTACAGAAATAGGAATCCCTCCTACTTCCTCCTTTGCTTCCACTGATTTCAATTCCACCACAAACCCTTGACCCTCCTTCAATAAGGTGCCTCGAATGGATTTCAAGCTAATAGAAGCCTTAACCAACTCTGGATCAGCTCTCAAACTCACTTCCTTGTTCTTCACCTTCATAGTTAAAGTTAACTTTTCAAAATTAGCTTTAACCTCCCCCAAACTTGCCAGCCATTCCACTCCCAATACCAAGTCAGTCCCTCCCAATTCAAACAAATAGCAATCCTGGACAATCTGTAATTTTGGCAATCAATGGAAAGGCCTTTACACATGCCTTAACACCTCACCTTGTGTCCATCCCCTACTTCTACAAAGGATTGGTGTTTGTTACCTCCAACTTCATTTCTTCCACCAGTTTTGCTGAGATGAAATTGTGAGTAGCTCCACAATCAATCAATATGACCACCCTCCTATCCTTAATCCTTCCCCACAATTTGAGTGATTTCTTTGTAGTGAAACCCTCAATGTTGTGCAAGGATAATTGATACAGCTGTTCATTCTCCTCATCCCCATTACTTGCAGTTCCCCTTCCTCCTCTTCCTCCATACCCCAAATGTGAGTCTTCCCTCCTCAATGAGTTTCCAAACACCAAATATCTTATTCTGGTCACATCATTGAACTAACAAATGATATTGAAACTTGATCATTGAACTAACAAATCCATAAAACCTTCACCATTGCCTGTTTTCTGCAAACCAATCAAAGGTTAATTGTAGCATGAAGTTCTGTTTGCTGTCAATGTAGTGTTGTCAACCCATCGTGACACTCTTGTAGAGGGATTTGCACAAACAATAAGAAGTAAGCTATTTTTCTTTTAAATGGAGTACAACATTCTAGACAAACACCATTATGTCCTGCTAATATACAGGATGCAACTCCTAAGGTAAGTATAGTATGTGACATTTTAACAGCACACTTGTATGAGTGTGAAAGTCCATGTTTGTGTGTTTCTATTATATTTGTGAATTGAGATAGGTTTCTACCTTATGTTTGAATAATATCATAGTTTTTTTAAAAAAATTTATATTAGGTAAATTCATAAAGTTTTAGTTAAGTCTACAAGTCAAGTATATGGAAGCTTCATGAGTTTACTTAAACTCTCAATTGACATTTTTTCAAACAATTGTTATGGTCCCTTGACCCTTCTGGAGCAGTGTTACATGGTTTGTTAATATCTCTACCGTACTACCTTTTGGAATGTTCATTCCAAATCCAGGTTCATTTGGAACCAAAAACTCTCTTAGTAGTGTTCCAATATTTTTATCATGTTGCTACATAGGAAGAACGAGTAACACTTACCAGAAGGGACAACAACTTAGCTCTGCTTCTGCGTATGCAACACTGCTCTGTGTCTCTTTTAGCTCAGCATTTAGAGGAGGCGATTAAAGGGACAAGGAAGGTACAAAAGGATGTCATGCATGTTTTAGAAAACAACAAAACCTTTAACCTAATGATGCATTGTGCAAAATACACAGCATCACTTGTTAATTTTGTTTCTAGCCATTAAAACAAGCAACAACAGAGCAAAGACACAGGCCCAAAAAACTGACCCATACAGCAATGCAGCAGAGCTCCAGTACGGGCAGCATAACACACTTGTTCTCACTTAGAATCTAGAACTACAATTAGAAATTATACATTTGTATTTCTGAATTATGAAACTTATAATTGTGTTATTTTATGATTATATTATAGTATTTTGGCAGTAAGAAAAAAAAGTACTTTAGCATTGTGCTATTTTTAAAATTGTTTAATATTTTGTTAATTTTTACTGCATATAATATAAGTACAGTATATGAATGCTTAGCAATCCAATGCCAAATGAGTTTCAATCCCAAAAGGTGAACCAAATAAGTATACTCCCCATTCCCCTTACCTTGAAAAGTCTCGTACTACATACCTCCCGTTAATCACAACTTGTAACATTGTTTTGGAGTGATTTTACAGAAATATTTTTTTTCTCCAATCTCACTAATTCTTTTTTAACACCTTTCCTTCTTGATATACTCCTTCAAAGGTCCAAAGCTCCCTCACAGGTACAGTCTACTATTTGGACTGCATTGCTTCTTAATAGAGTTAATTCTAGCAACTTGTTGCATGTTGGTAGACTGCATAAGACTCTTTCTTAGATGTATATAATGAGTGTTGCTTCCACATAATCAGCTCCATATCTGTTCTTTAGACAGTTTGCTTCTGTTTCTTTATGGAAATTCTTATTTAGAAAATCTGGTGAACGATGGGTGTGTCATCCCTAGGTCCCTAGACCAGTTTATGTTGATTAGCTTTTGCGGATTTGTTTAAGAGGCAACATTTCTGTGCCAATGTGCAAGTATAACCTGTTACACCTTGGTGCATTTGTTTTGATCCTAACTATCATATTTTGAAGGAGGCTTTTGCAAAATAACATTTTGATTTCGGAAAAATATTAGGCATTTCAAATTTGGGGTCCATCTATCAACGATTGGGCAGCTTTGCTCAATTGGTTTGTTTTGTGTTTTTCCCTAAGTTAATTAGGGCTCCTTATCCTCCCATTTCCTTGTAAATTTTTTCTCTTCAAATGAATTTCCTCTTTTATCCAAAGAGGAAAAACATGTCTTAAAAATCAAATTTGCACATAATTTATTAAGCTTTAACAAACCTGTGACATAAAACGGGGAAGCATAATCCTGAGTATTTGTTCAAGGACTTGGGTCCCAGCTGATTCAATTGCTTGCTTTGGTATTGCTTGGAAAGGAAAAGGAATTTCAATGCTTACCTGGATTCCACATAGCAATCCAATGACACTTTTAACTGGAATCCCCCAAATATAGAATCACTAGAAAATGAAATAGAAATAGAGTACTACCTCAATTATAGTGTCTGATGTGAGTTGCTGCATCAATGACTTGTTAGCATTACTATCACATGATATCCGGTTAACCATTAGAGCTGCATTACCATATTAAAGTATTGAAAAGGCATTCCTGAAAGTAGCATAAACCAAAAAGCATGACACCCTACATGTTTTCATTTTCCTTTCCTAGAGAAGAGTACAAGAAAATTGCCTCAGCTTCTGCAGTAAATAAGGAAGTATACATATAGTTTCATAATCATCGCATGTACTGCTTTCATGAATAGCCAGTAAGCTACAATAAAAAACAGTATTGAGCAGAATAAGCATTGATCCGCTTCCATACCAGTTTAGCAATTCACACTGTAGTTCCATGTTTTGCTTTGTTTGGCAAATAATTTGACAAGAACAACAGTTTCCAAGAAACCGTGTATAACACAGCTGATATAAACAAGTTAAACCCGATATTCTCCTATATCCTCCTACAATCCCCTCCTAATACTTCATGAAGAAAGCATTGAGTATAAAAGTTAATGTTTTTAATATTTTGAAAACTTATAATCCATTCAATACTTTCTTCATTTAGTAAGTATGAATATGTTGTATAAGGATTCAGCATCATTTATTCTTAACACACTCACAAAGGAATCCTTTTAAAAAAAACAAATCACTTTCTATCAGACAACATTTATCATAGTTGTAAATTGTGCTCCACAATAACAAGTGAAGCTTGCAATATTGCAATTTTAAGGTCTCCACAACCCCTTTGCAACTGCAATTGCAGCAGCATCTGGTGCATTTGCCCACAATTCTGTTAATCAAGAGACAACAACCACAACCACAACCATAACCACAATTTAAAACTATGCACATTCAATACGCATCAAACAAAACTCACCATCAAACTTGTCATTTTGTGCAGCAACCATTGGCGAGCCCTCGAGCTGTCACCAAAAGCCAAACCAAGAAATAAAAACAATTAAACACTAAAAACCAAATTCAGAAACACAAGTACACGAGTTTGACACCTTGCAAGACAAGAGCTTGATGCAACATCCATCAGGTTGCTCTTCCACTTTCACCAACAACACAGGACAAACCTCAAAGTTGAAGAACTTGAACCTATAAACGTAACACCTAAACGTGTTTTCGTTTACCCGCTCAATCCTCTCTGCGTCCAACACTGAATACTGACTTGCCGGTAACCGCATGTACTCAACTGCACACACATCATAAAATCCAATAAAATTACCAATTTTTCAAAATCAAGTAAAAATGTATAAAATAAGAAAAGGCTTAATTACTCATTTAGTTCCTATACACACAATCTTTATGTTTTAGTCCTTCCACCTGCAAACTAGTTTGTTTTAGTAACATACACATTCTAATCAGTTTTAGTCCATGTCATCCAAAATTGTAGAGACTAAGACAGATTAAGTTTTGTTTGGATAAACTTTTCCACAAGCACTTTCAGGAGAAGAAAATAATAGAAAATAAAAAATGAGTTTCTCTATTATAGCTAAAATTAACTTATGCATAAGCAAAATTATAAAAGTTCTCTCATATTTGCTTCTCAAAAAGTTGACTTTTAACCTATGCATAAACTAATTTTAGCATGCGGTATTTTATTTTTCCTTTTTTTATTTTCTTCTCCTAGAAGTGCTTACGAGATTTTTATCCAAACAGACCCTAGAATGTGTAAGTGCACTGCAGGATTAAAACGAGTTAAGAGTGTATGTGCGCAAGGACCTCAAGGATTAGTTTCTGGATGTAGGAACTAAAACATAAAGATTGTACAAGCAACTGAATTAATTAATTAATCAAAGCATGAAAAAAGGAAAATAATTAACCAATATCGCTCTAACATTACTTAGGGGGCGTTGGAGTTGCCGAACCGAAACGGACTCCTTGCGGCGAGCGACGAACCGAGCCTTCTGGCTCGGAGTGGCCGAAGCACGAAGCGAGAGGCGCGGGGATTTGAGAGCGCATTGGGTGTGTGTAAAGGAAATGGGAATGGAACGAAACAGAGAAGAAGCCATCCACCAAACTGTTGAGTCCAGATGGATAGATAGCGCTGGTACGGGACAGTGCGAGAGTTGGGAAGAAAGAATGAAGACGTGGTCACAAAACGTGAGCCAAGAATGGGCGCCCGTGACTCACGTGACAACTCCTTGCTGGGTTTTAGTAGTAATAGTAATAATAGAAATAGTAATTTTGAGAGATGAGAAATTTTACACGAACTGGGAAAGTGAAAAAACCGCAATTATTTGTTAGTGAAAACCATGAAAAGTTGGTGAAAATGATTTCATTGAATTATTTCTAAAGAACTTTACTCAAACTCTTACAAATTTACTCTTACAAATTTAATATTTAACAATAAAATTGAGTCATTTTAAATAATTTAGAATTAGTAATTAAATTTAATTATATTTCAAAGGGATGAATTTTTAAGGAAAAAATATTTTTAGGCTCGATAATTCATAAAATATTATTTTTAATCTTTATAGTTTCATATCATCAAATTTGTTCATTATTTTTATTCCTTTTTATAAATAGTGTTGACATTATTATTTACATAACAAATAGTATTTATTTAACATGCAAATTCATGAAAACAACATTCAATAAACAAACAAAATCAGAAATATGTTATGAATTTTATAATTCTTTTTTAATTAATATAGGCTACATATTATATTGTAACATTTATATATGTTATTTACATTTAGATGGGCTCAAAGTAAGTGATCTAATTTAGTAAATTTATTTGATTGTCAACAAAAAATTGATATAGACTTAATGAGTAGAAATCGGATCAACCCATTACACAATAATAGAAACTCTAATAGGTTAAAATATGAGATATTGTTATAGTCTTAACATATCAAATCAAGAAATCGTTTTTCATTCCCTTATCTAAAGAGAAAACGATGATCCCATAAGAAATAATGCGATTTATTTGAGGAAATTAATCATAAAATCAATTGTTCATGATACTTCATTATATTTGTTTAGTCAAGTTCTATGGATTCAGGTATTTCTTAAACCTTTTATCTCAATGAGTTGACATTATATATTTTAGTGCTCATTTGATATATATTTTATATGGTATGTTAAAATTCTAAAAAATGGTAAAAGAGCCACCATTAATATTAAACTATTAGAATTTAATTTTGTTTGATTCTTATTATATTTGAATCGATTAATTGGTCATATGAACCATATTTTTTTGGGACAATACATATTAATCGTCGGAAAATTTAGAGATTTTGTCATGCCTGATATTTGGTTTGAATTCGGTAATATTTTGTTTTTCTGGCATCGTTCTTGGTTTTAATACACCGCTTTTGTTCATGTCGCACGTGATTACATATTAAGCTTTGCACATGCAATTTTTTATTTAAGAATTCCAAAAACTCATTACAGTGGATCAAAGTCACAGAGTTTATACCTTTACACTTTTAGCTTTTTCGTTTTCGGCATATGCACATGGAAGTCTTTTCTTTGTCTTGTAAAGTCTCGGAATTGCTATAAAGTTATATATAAAGATATCTGACAAGTGTCATATTTTAGTTATTATATGATTATAATACAGGCACTTATCTTTTGATTTCAGTAAATTCTCTTATAAACTGACCCTAATCCTAGTTGTTTTTATATATCGGTACAAATATAAATGTTGTTTACATTTTGGAAGATTAATCCACTCAATTTCGATGTTTCGGTAGGTATCAAGTGTATCCATGGCATCCGAAACAACTAGGACAAGAGAAGAGGGTAAAAAGAAGAAATTTCTAGAAGCCAAATTCGCCCAGACTAGTAATTAGCTAGCCTGGACGAGTTAACCTTTCTTCACAGCTAAGACACAACTCGCCTAGGTGAGTAAAACATGTGTAAATCACTCGCCTGCGCAAGTTAAGTTCTTCAGCATTAAGGAACAACTCACTTGGGCAAGCAAATCACTCGCCTGGGCGAGTTCACCTGAGCAGCTCCACCTTTTCCTATAAAAAGGCCATGCAAAGTGAAGAGAAAGAAGTCATGGACGAAACCAGTAGCAAGGAGACTTAGAGAGAGGTGAGAGAAGAGAGAAATTGATGAGGAAACTCTGTTAGAAAGGAGCGGTGATCACTTCCTTCATCATGTCTTCAGTTGATTTTGTGCTCTTCACAATGATCGACTAGTTTCTCCTAAGGGTTGGATGTAATCTTCGTGTATATCTTTTAATATTTGATATGTGCATGAATCTTTTCTACTCATTATTGGTGATTTCATTTTGTTCTTAATACTTAATTCTACTTGATCACTAGTTTCATGAAATTAGATTCTAAGTTTGACTGGAAAGTTCTCTTAGGATTTGAACTAAATGATTTTACTTTTTATGTTACGTTGCTATGAATAGAGCATAACGTTTTGATTGCAAACAACACGAGATTATGATTATAATGTTGGGATGTTTATTTCATATGCGAGGGATCAATATTTGATAAATATCATTAGGATTCTCAAATGCGAGGATCGATTTGGGGTGATTTAAATGTGTGCATCAATAATGATAGAAAATGATTTATACATGGTAATGTTAATTTGATACTAAGGGTATGAACAATGAAGTCCAATCCTACACTTTTCTTGAATTAATTAACTCATTGTACTTGTATACATAATTTTCCATAATTTTGACACACTAAATCCTTTATTCCCGTTATTTCTTTAAATCTTTAGTTTCCGTTATTTTTTCAAACACAAGAAATCTCAATTAATAGAGCCCAACATAATAGATGTCTTCAAGGTCATCCATAGTCCTTGTGATGCTTAGAATGTTGAGGTAGATGGTGTGAGGCAAGTCAAATGCTATGCATTCCATCAGATGAAAAAGCACAAACGCGTGCAAGTTTGATATGGAATCCTTGGATCATATTTTATGCAGTATGCTCTTGTTGCAAACATTCTACCAAATCTTTGCTTGATAATAGAGCAAATTATACATCACTTTCCTTTTGTTTTTTTTCTTGGAGGAGTTTCTTTGTATAAGGCCCTTGGAACATGTTCTTCATAGTTCTTTTCCCAATTGTTGTTGAATTTGTTGCCTTTCCTCATGTAGCTAGTGAATTGTGTGATGGACTCCATGGATAAAGTCATTGTCTTCCAAAGAATTTTGGAGACTTTGGCATAAGTAATTTTGAACTCGGCTTTGCACCAAAACATTTTGATCAGTTCTAGGTGAATGGTCTGATAGTCATTGTAGAATCCTCTAATACCACAACCAAGCATGGTCACATTGAGGCTCAAACTGTTGAATCCACATCCATGGTTTTAATTATGACAAACCATTAGCAATGCAAATTGAAAGGATGATGGAATTAAGCGATGACTAACATTTCTGTGTAGGTGTTTATTCCCTTAAGAAGCGTAGGAGTTCTTTCATTCTTAGGTACTCAAAATGATGCAAAAAATGGTTCAAAGAACTTTTGTTAGAGTTGAGAACTCAGAAGATCTTTTGAAGCCCATCAAAATGAAGAAGTTTTCTTCCCTCTGAGTACTTGGTTCTTGGAAAGATACTTAACAATAAGGCCTTACATAGAAGATTAATCGGAGGCTACAAGAAGAGCATCGTGATTCATAATAAAGCTATGTAAAGCCTGCACATAAGAATGATGAAGACTATGACTCTAAGTTTCTACATTTCAAAATGATTTAGGAAGACATAAAATGCATCACTTTAACAATATTAGAAGAATTAAGTCTAGTAGTTCTTCAACTTACATATGTTGGCAAACATTGTAGGCACATCAGAAAGGAAGAACCAACTGCCTAAGAAGATGCAAGATTGTTGAATGATGAAACTGTCCTTGACAAACACTAATATGAAGCATCCGATTTGAAAGACTGAAGAGATCTACTCAGTCTGAACTTGGTAGCACACCAGCAACTCATTTTGTTACTAAGTCTTTCTAAAGTAATCAACGTCAAAATGCTTTGAAGCTGTGAAGAAGTATTAAGAGTGATGAAACTGCACTACATTCGAATGAGATATCAATCTGAACTTCATCAAAGTATGGATTCATTCTCAACAAACATCAAAATGGCTATTCTGGTGGTTCTTCATAATGGAACCTCAAAATGGTTCTGTCTATTGTCACATCCTGATAGTTGGAAAGTGCCTCTACTTACTCCAAAAGGTTTTCAACTATGTGGAGCCCACTCCAATGGTCTTTCTAAGGGCTTTATGAGGAATTTTCCAAGGCTATGAAGAACAAGTTGAAGCATTCCAAATCTAGAACTCATTGTGCTAGATCTCCTAGTGAGAAATCTGTCTCTTAGCTTCAACCCTTTCTATTAGAGCAACCCACTTTTGTATTAAGCTTTCAAAGTTTGTAATAACCTTAGATAGAAGTGAGAGATTGAATTCTTGAGGGAAATCCCTCTTGTGAAGAGAAAACCTGTAATTTGTGCAGTTGAATCACAAACCGATTTTTCTGTAAAGACCAACAATGTATAGTAATGGAGAAATCGAGTGGTGTAGTTGATCTAGTAGAGGCTAGTTTTAATGTCTAGTGAGGAACGAGAAGGTTGTTGAAATCTAGTGGTTTGGTGGTCTAATTGTGAACTAGTTGTGTTATTGAAATCTTATCTTTACGGGCGAGGACTGGAAGTAGTTCAAGTTGGGATAAACCAATATAAAAATCTCTTTGCACTATTTCCTTTTCCTTTCCTTTCCTTAAAACCATTTTTGACCAAATCATTAATTCTGCCATTTTACCAAACTTGACAATAGAACCAAACATGTTTTACCCGAAGGTTTTATAAAGCAACTATTTTTGAAACAAAAGTTTTAACTACAAAAGAATTTTTCTTTCCATAATTGTGGCATTTTAATTCTGAGCAACTTGAATTTCCATTCTGATCTCATAACAACTTTTCATTCTAAACTCACCTATTCTAAACTATCTTCAAAAACCCTTTTTTTTTAAAAAAAAAAAAACAACAAAAAGTTTTCAAAACCCCAATTCAATCCCCTTGTGTTATTTTTGTCACTTTAATTGGTATCAGAGCTTAACTCTCAGGGTTAATGATAAACCTCAAATTTACCGAAATTTCATATGCATTTTGTGACGTTTAATTGACATTTTAGTTAACTTTAGGCCTTGTTTTGAATTAAATTAGCTTTAAATTAAGTTTTACTTTGTCTTAGGTAGAATTTTATGTTTCAGTTATTTTTTTATGAATTTTTGATAGTTTTTCAGCAAAAATAGATAATTTTGGCTACAGCTTTAAAGGCCCAAAATCAACGAAAAGTTCTAGAAGGAGAAATTGCGAAAATTGAAGATAAAAGCTAGAAAAATCAAGAGCAAGATGTTTTTCAAGGATAAATCTATTGAAGAAGAAGATAATTACTTGAGTTAATTAGAGACATTATTTGTTTGTCATTTCTTGTGATTATCTCCTTAATTAAACCTAGTTACAATTCTATAAATAGGAGGTTGGACATTTATTGTAACGAAGTAGAAGTCCTAAGGAGTTCTTAGAATTATATTTTAGACTACCACCTACTAGATGCCTCCATTATTCCATTAGATACTCTAGGTTTCATTGTATTTTTTATGAGTGAAATTCCTTCCACCCAGGAGAGGAAAGTATTAACCTTGGTTCGATTTAATTATATCAATTCAACACTTTATCTTGAATTCTTTATTTGTTGTCGTACTTAATGCTTTTATTTGATTAACCATCTTATAGATGAATTCAAGAATTGACTTGCTCTTTGGCGAGCCTTGTCGAAACCTGAACATGACTTAAGTACTTAATTGGGATTATCTATAGGGATAGAATAATCTAGGTTAAGCCTCACTAATTCTCAACAATTAATGCTAATTGCTTATGTTGGTACGTATGTCCAATGGATTGGGTATCAGGCAAGTAGTTTAGAATCTGCGACCATGCGAGAGCTGGGGTAGAATACATTAGTGAATTGGGGATAAACAAGAGAGATGAGTAAAGAATTGTGAAGTTACAGTGGATCGAGTGAATTCTAAGTCCAAACCTAGACATTCATTTATCAAGATTGATGTCACCATCCAAGTCTAGTATTTTTATCTTTACTTGATTATTTTATTGTCATTTTACTGTTATTGTAATTTTTATTTTATGTTATTTATTTCGTGATAGTCACAAAATAAAAATACAAAAACCTAGTTCTTAGTTAAATAATTACATGAAATCCCTCTTTTATTCCTTTGGAAGACGACCTGTACAATAGTTTAGTTACTACATCATGATTGCCTTACACTTAGTGTCGTTGCCAGGGAATAAATGGATTTTTTTATTTGATTAAGAACTTGTAAATATTTTAAATAGAGCAGTAAACAATTGTAAATAGTTATAGATAATTGTAGATACATTTTATTAGGTGCAGATAGAATAGTAGATAATAATTAGAGTAAATAGAGCAAGCGTATATATTTTGAAATTTAATTAAGTGTATATATAGTTTAGATTAGATTTAGGTAGTTAGTTATATATTAGATTTTATTAGATTATTAATATCTCTTATCTTCTAGGTAGTTAGTAAAAATTCTGAAATTAAAAATTCAAATAATAACTACCATATCTTTTAAGATTTGATTGATATCTTATTCATATTTGAAATTTTAATTTCAGTTTTATCTTATAAATATATTATCTAATTGATTTTAATTTTCAGATTTTTTATATTTACTAACATATCTTCTTGAACTATTGTTTCTTAATATTTTCAGTAATTAAT
>PYAF01001352.1:66036-84305 GCA_007407185.1 Glycine tomentella | reverse complement strand
CATACTAGAACCTCTTGAATGCGAGCATTCCCATTTTCATAGGCATGTAAAACAAAGAAAGCTGAAAATGTAGTAGTAATATACTAGAATCTTAACATTTCTAAATACGCCTTTATCATGGTAGCTATGCTCATGAAGTGATGCTTAATGGACTGGACATATTGAAATAATCTATTTCAAATTGAAAAGCTGAAAGTGAAGTGGGTTATAAACAGATCCAGTCCAGAGGCAGAGATAATCATCCAGTCAATCACCTATTCCCGAAGAAGTTTGTCTAGACCCAACAGCCGTCAAAGCATGCTCAATCTGAACAAGCTTTCCAGAAGGGCTGTTCCACAACACAACGCAATCAGTTGAAACACACCACACCCTTCTCTTTAATATAAACAAAAAATTAAACCAAATTGAAAGTTATGAGAAATAACAATACCTAAATGTGGTGAGAGAAAGCGAATACTGACTATCCCCCATGATAAACCACGCAAGAAATCTGCACTCACAACTTCACTTTGCAAGTTACAATCACAGCACAAAATAAACCAAAAGTAATCAGTTTACTCTATTTATTGAAAATTAAAAACACTTGAAAGAGGGGTTTTTTTTTCATACCAGTCCTAATAAAAAAGATAAAAAAATAAAAAATTTCGTAGAGTTTGTGTAATGGATAAATTGAATTGAAAGGCGTGAGAAAAAGAAAAAGTCGTGATCCGTAAGGAGCAAAGAAAAGAAGGGAAAAGAGTGGGAAAAAGCTAACCTGAAAGAAAGAGAAAGAGGCTGCATCAGAGGGTACAAGAGTTGTGTTTGCTGGTTCTAAAAGTGAGTCACAAAAACCCTAACCCCCAATCCGAAACCCAAACCATCAAAAACAGCCAAATAAAGAAACATTGAAGGAAAAACCCTCACCAGAATGGGATCAAAAAGCGTGGCGTGATCAACCTTGATGAAATCAAAGTCCCAAGCCTTGAGTTCATCCTAATTGGGCTTCTCAACAGCGCAATTGGCCTCAACGTGCTTCTTGCAATACTCGATAACCTTCGCCAGAATCTTGCTGGTAACATTGGAGAGAGGAATTACGCTATCGGCACAGTTGTCCTCGACCATGTGTTTATCGTCTGCCACTCCACCGCCATCGCCTCCTCCACCTCGAAGGCCTTGCCGTCCGAACTCTTCGGTGTGATTTTCTTCATCGAAGCCATCTCAATCTCTCTAAGAAAAAAAACTCTTCTTTCGATTCGGTGTGTTTCGCTTTCTCAAGTGAGTGAATGATTTTGTTTGTTGAGGTACAAGGTGTGCCTGGCTCCTCCGTTATTTGAATCTGCCGAGGCCGAAGGAACTTATTGTCTGGATTGAGAAAATGGGTGAAGGGGTATGGTCGAAGGATTTGAAGTCGCGGAGGAGGGTTGAGGGTTGAGTGAAAGAGTGGGTGAGTAAGTGCGAGAACGAAAGGCATTTTGTGAAAAACACAACATCGATTTTTATATAAAAATCGATTTTGTGAGTGAGCGTCAGAATAAAAGGGATTTTGTGAAAAAAATAACATCGGTTTTTATAAAAAAAACCGATGTCGTGTTTTGAGAATCACCACTTTAACATCGGTTTTTAGATTTAACATCGGTTTTTCCAAAAACCGATGTTAACAAAATCAATTTATTTACAAAAATGCCACCGCACTTTTGTTAACATCGGTTTTTAATATAACCGATGTTAAAGTAGCGATATTGAAAGTATTTTTTTTAGTAGTAAACATTCATGGGTCTTTGAATGAATCTTGAGCAAAAAACTTTTCAAGGTTAAGGAAAAACATGTACTGATTTATTTTGCTATTCAACCTGATTTGGTAACTCATGTGCATTACATTCACTGGATCATCAGGTTGTCTCTCTCCTTAATCTTTGTGTGTAAATTTGTTTTTGAATTTTTGTTGTAAATTGCTATTGTAAGTGGGTTCTTCTAGCTTGGGTCTAGAGAAGGGTTCTCTAATTAAAGAACAGAGTAGTGTTCTCTGGTTCTTTCTCCTTAGAATTCTAATAGGGTTTTAGATTTCTATTCTTTATCTAGGGTTGATAAAGGGGAGGTTTTGTAATAAGCTTGTAAGAACAAGATTTATAATAGTGGAACTCTAATCTAGTGTTGATTAGAAGAAACTGGATATAGCTTCAGTTGTGAAGTGAACCAATATAAATTACTCGTGTGTGTTTCTCTATCTCTATTACTTTTATTGTTCATTGATTCTTTGTTTCATATTCATTGTTCAACAAGTTCTGTTTTGAGTAAATTGATTCCAAGGGCTGAGCTATTTGATTGAGTAAAAAAATTTCTTAGTTTTGAAAGTGATAAAGATCATGAAACTCTGATTTGAATTAATTTTAAAATACCAAAGTTTTAACCAATTCACCCCCCTCTTGGTTATTGTGAGTGTTCTCTTTATTTTCAATCCTATCCAACATATTCCTGTCCCCGAGAAAGCTAATTGTCTAGAGTCAATGATAGCCCCCATAACTTTCCTTAGTCTCTCTGCCAATAACTTAGCTATGATCTTGTACAAACATATAATGAAGGAAATGGGTCTAAATTCCTCCAAACCCATCAGATTATCCTTCTTAGGAATGACAATAAAAAATGAAGCATTTGTACCTCTTGGCAATCTCCCATGAGCGTAGAATTCATTTAGGACCCTAATGATGTCAACTTTAACCACCTCCCAACAAGTTTTGAGGAAGTTAAAGTTAAACCCATCCGGCTCCAGGCTCTTGCTACCATTACGATCCCAAACCGGATCCTTGATCTCTTCCTCTGAGAAAGCATGAACAAGCATATTATTGTCCTCCTATCTAATTTTCTTGAATCTCATCCCTTCCCACAACACTTGCAACTCACTCTCCGCTTCTCTACCTCCGAGAAAGCATGAACAAGCATATAAATATCACTTTAATATATATAACCTGATTTTTTTTTCTTTTTGTTTCTCTATATAATACATTGGATACGAATTTAGTTAATCTTGTCCTCCTATCTGATTTTTTTTTTCTTTTTGTTTCTCTATATAATAAATTGTAGAAACACCACATGTTCTGGAAAATAAAAATGTTTCACATCTCATGGTTATTACTATGGGAAGTATAACTTCTATTTTGTTCAATGACCCGCGTTTTTTAACTTCTGCAAATGATCTCGGATGATTTAATTGGTATTGGCTTAAAATAATAATTATTTTCGGTCCAATATTTACATGATTATTCTCTTCACTATGGAGAAGATTGTGAAGTCCTGAATATTTTGGCATTGTCATAAAGTACTTTTAGTGTTTATTTATTTATTTGACAACCAGATAATTTGATAAAAAATTAATTAGTTGAATAGTGTTCTTCTTAGAGTTAATGATTTGATAATTTACAATTGATTAAGGAAATGGAACCTTACAAATAATATTATATGTAATACTTCATTAATAGATCATTTGTAATAACATTTTTGCCGCGAGATTTTTACGAAATAAATAATTTGGATATGAATCTTAATCATCTCGTATATGATTAAAACGCTAAAATATTTAATTGCCTTCATTTGATTTAGTATTTATATTAGTTGTTTGTTTCATTTTAACTTTGAATCTTCGTTTAAACGTCATCGGTTGTATCTGTAAGACTTTGATAAAGTCACAGCAATATTTATACTCTTGATTCAACAAATCCATTAAAATCTGTTTTAAGAGTGCATGCGTCAATGTGAATCCATCATCCCATCCACTGATTTTAAGAATGTAGTTGATTTGCTCCCTCTTATTTCAAAAATTTGATTCCCAGTTAAGTGTTAATAAAGTAATTGCCAATGCAAATGTTTTCTGATAGATTTTATAGATTCCATGTAGAAATTGAAGATCTTTTTTCACACAAATAGATTCATTAAATCATAATGTCCAATTCTTAATTGAACCCTCCAAGTTTTGGCATGCATGTGAGTTATAAAAATGGCTGGTTTAGACTGTCGAATATAGTTTTGGGATGCTGAAAGTTGTTACACTTACCAAACAAGAATAGATATGACACATGTACACAGGCATGGGGAGTGAAACACTAAAAAATGAAAGTAAAGAATAATAGATTTAATCAAATAACACAGATTAGTGGCAATTCAATGTTGAAGAAAATCAAGTGGCAAAATGTTTTGTGGAGTTCGTGAGGGCATTACGCCCAAACCCTTTTCCTTGGGACAAGATCTGATGTCTTTATCTCATCTATCTTTGCAGCAACAACAAAATCATTCATACTTAAACCTCCTGCAAAATTTTGAACCATTTCAAATGTTATAAGATGAGAATATATGTGTATATATTTTCATGGGCACATATAATAATTCTCATTTTAAGAATGTGAGAACAATAATTATTGATCATATAATGGTACACAAATGATCAAGATTAGAAGTTAATAGTTACATGACTACTTAAAAATAATCATGTAATCTTATTTTTTAATCTTGACTATTCAAATACGATATAATATATTTTTTTTAACAGAAAATACGATTTACTGATTAAGATTTATAATTCTCTTTTTGTTTTTTGCAATAAGTGTTCTATAATCTATATGATGTATATGTAATGAGTAACTCCTTTACACAGATATTGGAACTAGAACTAGAACCTACTATGGCCTAGGTGATGTTCCATGAGGGGGTGTTGAACCCCACTACCAGGAACTTGCAACCAATAACTAAAATAAATGCTAAATAAAATGAAAACAAATGAATATATTGAGATTTTGATGCTAAAATGAAAATCTGATATCAAATTGAATGTGGAAACACAAGGGTGCAAATTTATTGCTTACCAATGGAAGCTGTCCATAGTTCTGCTCTGACCTGATTTGGTTGCTCCAAGTAGATATTTGGGAAATGGCTCTCAGCCTCTGCAACCTTAGAGATCCTGTTAATGAGTTCAACCCCACATTTAAAATCTCTTAACTTCCACAAGCATTGAATTTTAAGTCCACCTTCCTCATTCACAAGTCTCCAACCCACAACCTGCAGAAATGAAGAGAACATGAGTTTCAGAAGGTGGAAAAAGTAAAATGAACAATCAGGTAGTTATTCCAAACTTCCTTTTCTTTAATTAAAAATTCACAATCAGGTAACTATTAAGTTTTAAGATTCTTTTTAAGTTTTTTTATTAAAGAAATATAATAAAAGCACACGCAAATTAGTATTTACCACTGAAAATGCTAATTGTAACTAAAAGCTATCCAGAACAATTATACATCACTTCACTTTCCAAATAAAAATTCTGCATGTTCAACCATTGTAAAAACTTAAAAGCAATATCTTGGCAATATGTGTTTCAAATAAATAAACATAACCCAATGTGCTGCAAAAACAGGATCAGTTTTAAAACTTGAAGAGGCAGAAAATTAGCATACACTCTGACTAAAAAAGCCCAACTAAATGCATCTTCAATATTCATAAATTTTTCAGAACAGAGCAGAATAAAATTGGTTGGCTTGTTGATTTTGATCACAAATATTATATTCATCATATATGGGGTAGCATTTCAAACACTGTATTCACCAGATTTTGATCACAAACCCTACAAATTAAGAGCCATTATTTCTTCATATAACCTTTCACATGCAGTGTGTATAATGTATACATACTCGAAAGAATGGCAACAAATGAATTGACATTTTCATGGTATCAAAATCTTTTGATCAATTAGTTAAATGTTTGATCCTCATCACCTGCTTTCTCTTCATAATCATATTAACATTTCAGCCCAGCATCAACTCAGCTACTCATAAGACAAGTGCTTTGGTCCTTACCAAAAAGAATCACCTGCTGCATATGTATTTATATATGCACAGTGCTATGAGTAAATCAAGAACCTAATTTACATATCATCCCAAAATACATGACATCATACCATAGTAACACATTCTGGGTTCAATATTTTGATTATTTCTAGGCATACGTACTATATTTATAACCAACTCTATATAGAATAAAGAAGACATAAAAAATCCACATTTTTTCGCTCTAAAATGTGAACCATCCCAAGCAAATAGAGACCATTTCTATAGAATATACTACCATATCTTTCATGAATTTAATTGAAATGACATAGATTTACTATCATCTGATAACGACTTAACATATAATTTAGTTAGTTACGTTAAATTTGTTAAGATAAGGAATTCTACTCTTTCTCTGAAGCATATGGGTAAGGAAATGTTGATGATTACCTTTCTAATGAGCGTCTGGGCGTCATCCATTGAGATGGGGGGCTGCGAAGGGGAAACGGGAGCACACTCCTGCTGCGAGAGGGCGAGGGCAGTGATGGTGGGGATGAGGATTTTGTGCTCGGTGTTGCCGTATCCCAGCACTTTATCCCCGAACGAGCTCTCCAGCTCCGCGGGGAAAGGGTCCCGCGCCCCGAAGTCCCCCAGAAACTCGTTCGTGTCGATGGCGCGCGTGACCAGGAGCGAGGGGGACGACGACGCGCCTCGACCACGAGCGAGGAGGGACGTCGGGGCGCATGGGGGGCATGCCATGGGGCGTGCCACGAGTACTAGGTTGAGGTTGAGGTTGCCTGTGATGGCCATGTATGCGTGCGCACTGACACTGTGTTGTGTTATGGTTGTTGGTTGGGTTGGAAAGTTGAAATGGAAGTGGTTTTGTTTGTGGCTAGTGAGTGGAAAGGAACGAAGGATGTTGTGTGGTGTGGTGGTCAACAGCAATATATTATGTTATCTAGTGGTGGATGGAACTCTAATCTAATGCCATTCTTTTTTCTTTTTGTTGAATTTCTTATTTCCATTTCATTCTTTATATTTTAAAAAAATAAAGACACTATCGTATTTACTCTGCCACAACACGTACAAACTATATTTTTCAGTTTTTAAACTTTTGTTTATGTGGTGGATTAGAGATGATGGAATTGAAGAGGAAAAGTTTGAGAACAAATAGAATACTTTTATTATTTGAAGGGTTGACAAAAAAGGAAAAATGGAAATTGTATTACTATGGCCTCCCAAAAATCTTTTTTTTTCAATATATTTAAAATTGATTTTGGTAGACCATAATAAGAAAGTTATGTTTATTAAGAAAGTTAGTTAATTTAGGTATTGGTATTAATTTGTCTTTAATAGTAATATTTTTCAAAGTTTGTTCTTAACATTAACGAGAATCTATTCATCTTCTCTAATCTTCATTGGAGAGTTCATAGGAGAGAGAAAGTGACAATTCAAAGTACAATTTAATTATACATTAAAATAAATAAGGGTATTTTAGTCAAAATAATTAATGCACAAGAGAGAAGAGATGAAGTCTTATAATAAGAGACAAAAAAAATTATTGACTATGTCTTATAAATAAGGATAAAAGAAGTACTTTTTTCTACTTGGATCCTATTATGATGTGTGGGTACCCTAACACGATACTTTTATCTAGCATTATTTTACAACATTATGATGTTTATTCAATAGATCACGAGTATGATAATTTATTTTGTGATATGGTCAAATTGAAATATTATGACTTGTCACCTACGTATTAAGTGCATGTATGACGTTGAGTTAAATGAGCGAAAACTATTACTGCATTATCATTCTAAACTAGTATTCAAACTACGTTTTCTTTTGTCACAAAATGTTTTTAGGAAAAAAAAATGTGTGGCAACTCTTAGCCTTTTTAAGTCGAGTTTTAATGATCATTTTCGTTAAATTAAATATTTTTTTTTTCATTATGCACGTGTTTTTTAGTTATGAAAAAAGGACGTTACAACAAAGCTTTTGGCCCATAGGTTAAAAGTAGTTACAGAGGGTTTAGATGGTCATAATCAGTGCAGTTTTGTTCCTCACAAACACAACAACGATAATATCATTATCACTTAGGAAGTGATTCACTCGATGCGCTCGAAGACAGGAAATAAAGGTTGGATGGTGATTAAGATAGACCTTGAGAAGGTTTGTGACAAGTTGAATTAGTCATTTATAAAAGATACACTATAGGACATTGGTCTTCCTATTTCCTTTATAGAGTTATATACTTTGGGCTTGTATTTCTACTTCTAGAGTGTGTATGCTTTGGAATGAAGAGGTGTTGGAGAAACTTGAGCCATCAATAGGGATCATGCAGGGAGATCCCATTTCACTATATATCTTTGTGTTGTGTATGGAGTGTTTGTTTCATTTGATTGAACTAGTGATTTCTGACCAACTATAGAAGCCAATTCAATAATTCATGGGAACCTTATTTGTCACATTAAACATTTGTGGATGACCTAATTCTTTTTATAAAAGCTTCCATGGATCAGGTAGAGTTTATTCAAACCTGTTTGGATTTATTTTATAATAGTTATGTGCAAAAGGTGAACCAAGAAAAACGAGATTTTATTTCTCAAATAATGTTTCCAAGAATGTTAAAGAACATATTAGCTCCACATTTGGTTTCCAGCATACTAACAACTTGAGAAGTATGTGGGGATTCCACTCCATCATCGAAGAGTGAGCAAAGGCACCTTTTAGGTTACTCTTGATAAGGTTAATCAAAGGCTGAGTAGTTGGAAAGCCAAGACTTTAGCGTATGTAAGGCGGTTAACCTTTATGAAATCAGTGCTTGCAGCCCTTCCATCCTATGTGATGCAAATTGTTTATCTCCCTCAACAGTTATGCTACGAGTTGGATAAAAAGAGAAGAAGCTTTTCTATGGGGCGAGGATGATAAGAATAGGAGAATACATGGGGTATTTTGGCCTTTGATTTGTAAACCTAAACAGGAAGGCAAATTAGGTTTACGAAGTGCTCATCATGTTAACACCTTGTTCATAATGAAAACTGTTGAAAGTTATGTACTGACTCAAACAAACTTTGGGTTAATGTGGTCAAGGCTAAGTATAATTGTGGATTTGATATTATCCCAAGCATTGCAAAAAAGTCAAAAGAATAAAAATTTTAGAATGGGTATGTGACGCAAGGAAACATGTTCAATCCAATATTTTATGCCATGCGGGGTGGGAAATGTACAAGATTTTGGCTTGATTTTCGACTCCTTAATATTCCTTCTATTCTAGAAGTTGTTCTGCAAAATGTTCTAATGACAGAGAAGTTTAAAACCATGGTAGATTATATTACCCGTGAAGGAGAGTGGGTGATTGATGACATGCAATATCTCTTGCCACACCATGTTGGGATTGCTATCCTTGGTCATACTCCTCCTTCCATTGCTTTGAAGAGGATGTGATCACTTGGAATAAGTCTTTTGATGGATCATTCTTCATGGAAGTAGCCTATGATGACATTCGAGTTGATAATGGTATGTCTCCCTCTCGAGTTTTCAATATCCTATGGAGGTGGATTGGACCGATGGATTAAAAGCTTTCTATGGCATGTAACCCATAATAGCCTTCTTATAAATGCTAATATAACGCGAAAGAGACTCACAATAGACCCATCTTACCCTATATGTATGCAAGATTAGGAGAGCACTTTGCACATGCTTCGTGATTGTATAGCAACACGTCAAGTTTGGTAACATCTTACTGAAGGTTCTTTACATCTTGACTTCTATAGAGCAGTTTGCATTAATGGTTAGATTCCAATCGTGTAGTCATGCCTGCTTTCACCTATAGTTGGCATACAAAGTTTGTTGTTGCTATGGATTCCCTATTTATAAAAGGAATAAATTTTTAATCAATTCTTATCAGGTGGCTCATGAAATTCAAGCTCACACTATGAAGATTAGCACTACTAGAAAAAAGACTTTCCACGTTGGTTCTATTGACCATTCCATGACTGTTCGACAACAGTCTAATAATAACTATCTAATCTCTACAAAACAAATAAAACTAGGATAATTATGTAGCACAAGAATATCCTAGGTTGACTCAGAGATACAATTCAATTTGGTTCCTAACTTAATCCACTTATAAACAACAAGAGAATTTTATCGAACGGTTTGCAGACAATGAACAAAAATTGCAGAAACACAAACAAGAATTGCAAAAAAATGCAGAAACTAAAGAATTGATGAAAAATGTTGTCAAACAGATTCAAGAATATCAATCTAATTCACCAAACCAAACAATTCAAATTATTATAGTTCTTCATATAATTATCATATTGTGAAAGTTCAAACAATAACAATATAAGCAGTTCAATTGAATTAACTCCTAAATCAATTGAAATCACAAATCAGAATGAAATATTATCCAAATAATCTATGGTTAAAAATTCAAAATTCGGAAATGAATCTATAACCTAATCCCTTTCCAATCTTAAAAACATTCATAATCATGAAAATAGAAAATATGATTGAAGAAGAAGATGAGCATTCACACAAAAATTGAAATATCAAACCAGAACTGATTCTCCTTGCTTGGATTAGATCCTTGGATTGATTGATTGTTTATCCTTCCATGATCATCAGTGGAAGAGCCACAAAATTTGTGCAAGAAAAGAGAAGAACAAAGATGAAAGAAAGAAGAACAATGAAGAACAGTTGAGAGAAAAAGAAAGAAAAGAGTTTGATCTAAAAACTTGCACAAGAAGTTAGAAATTTTGTTTGTACAAGATGAAGTAATTAACTAACTAACTAACTACACTAATATATGTTAGATACAGGGGGATCTAGGAGTTAAAGTTGCCAGTTTATCAAAGCAAGGCTGAAGTATTTGGTTTGAAGTTTTAGCTTTTTACATGCCCAATCAAATTGAAGGCATTTGTAATTTGTCTAAGCGGTTCAAGTACATTGCCTAGTGATCCTTGCATTGCATTTGCATAATTCATATTACATGCATTCATATCTAGTAAATAGGATTAAATGTTTGCATTTGAAAAAGTAAATCTCATGGCCTATGGTTTTGGAAAAATCAGATTGTGCACTGCTTTAATCGATTACCATTGTTATGTAATCGATTACATGCTTGTGTTTATTTCTGGAAAAGTCATGAAGAATACTTTAATCGATTACCTCTCTTCTATAATCGATTACCAAGTGTATTTTACGAATTAAGCATGTCCGCTTTAATCAATTACCATTCATCTGTAATCGATTACCAAGACTTATTTGGAAAATAGTCTGGCTGCTTTAATCGATTACCATTGTTTTGTAATCGATTACAAAGGCTTAATTCTCACCTGAGCTTGTCTGCTTTAATCGATTACCAATCTATTATAATTGATTATCAAAGCTTCTTTCACATATCATTGACTGCTTTAATCAATTACATCACATATTAGTCGATTATCTTGTTCGCGAAAGATTTTCCATAAACCTCAATAACTAATTAATCGATTATCTTGTAGATTAATTGATTACATATGTTAAAATAATTACATTCTGTTAAATCAGTTTTCTATTTAAAGCTTTATGGGTCTGCACTTTAAAAAACTAAACTACTCTTTGAATTTACGATTGACCCAAAGTTTACTATGCTTCAAATGTCCAAGAAACTAATTTTATGAGTGACACACATCTTGTGTGAGATCAAAAGGTTATTGGATTTTGTAATGATGTGTTTGTGAGAAAAAGAGATTTCAAGAGAGTTGATTCTGTGCATTGACATTCATACAACCTGGATTGATTGGTAACTTCGTTCATTCATTCATTCATCCATTAAGGATCACAGGTTGTGTCTCTCTTGAATCTTGCTTTTAGATTTTTTGTGTTTACATATTTCTGTTGTGAAAATCACATAGTTTCTTTCAAGCTTTCTAGAGTAGTGTTCTCTAGGGATAAAGATCTGAGTAGGGTTCTCAAGATCTTTGTGATTTGTTTTCTAATAGTGTTTTAGAATTCAATTTCTTTATCTAGGGTTGATAAAGATAATCACTTGAAATTGCTTGTAAAAGAATACTTTTGATTTAGTAAAAACTCTAACCTAGTGTTGGTTGGAAGACACTGGATGTAGCCTACATGTTAGTGAGGTGAACTAGTATAAATTGTTGTATCTTATTTTCTATTCTGAATATCTTTCATTACTTTTATTAGGGTGATCAATATATAATCAACACGAAGTAGTTCAGACATTACATATATTCCAAGGATCTTGATTGAAATAAAACTTCTGATTTTGATTAAGGGTGATTGAGTGATACGATCCAAGTTTTAATTCCTCAAGTTATTTTAAAGAAAGTTTTTAAAAGCATGTTTTAACCACTCCCCCTCTTAGTTATTTGAAGTGTGTTCATTGTATTTTCAATTGGTATCAAGAGCTGGTTCTTGAGATTTATTCAAGATCACTATCTTTTATAAAGAAAATGAATACCACTCAGATTACTTTTAAAGAGGGAGCCTCCCTAAATCGTCCACAGATGTTTGAGGGAGAATATTTTAGCTTTTGGAAAAATTGAATGCAGATTATCATTCGGTCCAACGATTACGAAGCACAGAATGCTATTGTAAAAGGTCCTTTGGTCCCAATGAAAATTGTTGATAGTAAATTGATTCCCAAAGATTGGGATGAAATGACAAATGCTGAAAAAATAATAGTGCAATATGATTTTATGGCTAAAAATATGATCACCTCAGCACTTTCTTCTGATGAGTTTTTCAGGACTGTTAGGTGTCAAAGCGCTAAGGAGATGTGGAAAATGTTAGAGGTTACTCATGAAGGCATATATGTTGTACGAAGATCAAGGAAGCATGCATTGATTCATGAGTATGAGATGTTTTGTGATGAACTCCACATAAACTATATCTCATATGCAAACAAGGTTCACTCACATAGTGAATCATCTTCTTGGTCTTGGAAAGACTTTTGATGCTGAAGAATTAAACATCAAAATTCTGAAATGTCTTACAAGATCATGGCAACCAAAGGTTACAGCTATTAAAGAATCAAAAGACCTCTCCAAGATGTCTATGGCTGCACTCTTCAGTAAGCTACTTGAATATGAGTTAGAATGTCTCAATTAACACATTCTGAGAATCCAGATAAAAAACAAAAGAGTATAGCTTTAAAAGCTAAATCATCAAATGTGGAGATACAAGAAGATTCAAGCGATGAAGATGAAAGTGATGAAAACTTGAACCTAATAGTAAAGAAATTCAACAAGTTTATGAAGAGAAACAAAAACAAAAGGCTTTCAAAGTTCAACAGCAGAAAGGACAACAACAACAACAAATCCACCAACTTCACATGCTTTGAATGTGGTAAGCCTGGTCACATTAAATCTGATTGCCTAGTTTTTCTGAAGAAGCAACAAGGTGAAAGGAGGATAAAGAAATAAGGAAAGGCAAAGAGGGCATATATTGCTTGGGAAGACAATGAATCAACAACATCCAGATCAGCTAGTGAGAATGAAGAAGAAGTAAAAGTTTGTCTCACTTCAACTGTACGTGATGATGAAGAATTCTCTAGTGCTGAATTTGAGGTAAATTCTGAATATGATCAAATTGTTGATGCTTTCATGATATGTATAATGAGGCTCAAAGGCTAGCAAAATAAAATTATAAGCTAAAAGGAGATCTAAGATGGCACATCAACAAACTTGCAGAAATGCAAAGTGAACTTTGTAAATTGAAAGACGAAAATGAAAAACTTCTTTCAAGTTACAAGGCCAATAGGTGTATATGTCCCTCTTCCTCTTCTAAGGTAGAAAAATGCAAAGTGTTACAAGAAGAGTTTGATGATTTCAAAAGAAGTCAAGGAGAAAAGTACATGTTACTACTTTTTAAAAATAGCTACTTGATTGATCTTTTGAAAAAACTTTATAAAGGAAAATGTAACTTAGCTGAAATATTAAGTGTGCAAAATATGCTGGAGATACTTCTGGTTTGGGTTACAAACAAGGTTCAAAACCTATTAGAAAAACCATATTTATACAACCAAAACAGAAGAATCAAAGGAGTTTTTCATTACTAGAAAAATGGGTTTTAACATCGATAGTTTAACATCGGTTTTATTAAAAACTGATGTTAACCAAAACACGGTGGCAAATTCGTAAATAAGCGAACGTAGTTAACATCGGTTTTCCCAAAAATCGAAGTTATTGTCTATATGCCAACATCGGTTTTCTTAAAAACCTTTAAGATGAAATGTTGGATATCTCAGATGTATATTTGTAGCATTGATGGATCTATATGCCTTTGTTGGATTGATGAGAACTAATAATGGTTAGCCAAGCAAATAAGCATAAGCCCTGGTGATTTACAATATGACAAACAAGAAAGAAAAACAAAAACACTATACATGTTGGCTGGTTTGTTTTGGTTTCTGTTTTGGCTTATGGGATACACCAATAGTGGGGAAAGTTATAGCCTTATTGATGTTTAATTTATTGTCACTGTTATTATACTAAATGATGTTTCTATGGCTGGTTAAAGAATTTAGGACACTTAGTGGCTGATTAAGTAAACTTGTGATGCTATTTTTTGTCCTTGTTAAGCAAACTTGTTAAGTATTTTTGTTGGGAATAATTTGGAGCTATGTTAGGCTTACGATGTTGGCTATAACATAAGTAGCAACACTGGTAGATTCTGTTTTAGTCATTAGATTTGTCAGGCTCTCAAATAATGGTGTTGCCAAGCAATTCTTCACAAATAATGTGGTTAAGCTAGGGAGAATTATGATGGACCTAAAAGTAAAAGTTGCGTATAAGTGTTAAAGGTCAAGCTAGTGATTACAACATTGCCTACTTAAAAGTTCCCTTCATGTTGATAGCACCTTTCTTCTGGTCCAAATAAATACCACAACATTGGTTGCTTATATTGATTGCCTAATTCCATCCAAGTTGGGAATATAGTTTGGTATTGGTTGGCTGCTTCGAGTCTCACATTGGCTGCTTATTTTGGTTGGCTGCTTATATTGCATGTCATTAATGCATCTTGCTTTTTCTATTTGCCTAGATGCACTAAGATAACCATTAACTATGTGAATGACTCTTTTATTCTCTGAAATATCAGCCTAGGCATCTATCTATACACTATACCAGTATAACTAGGTTGGTGGTTATTTGTATTTTGGTAGAAACAACTTATGTTAATTTATCCATAACTCTTTTTACAAATGTTGAATGTTATCATGGGAATACCAAATTGTTGAGTTGTTCTCTTTTGAAATTTGTGTTATATGAGAATCAGAGGATTATTAGTATACTAATGGTATTGGTTTGTTCATTTCTTTTATGATTTAGTTGAGATGTATTCTAAGTTTTTGTAGTTATACTAGTTACCTCATCTGTGTGATTCAAATTCCAGCTAGTGATCAAGATCCAAATTCCACTAGAGATGTGTTTGCTTGACAGACTCAAATGAAACCCTAGTTTAACATCAATACTCCACTAAATATGACGAAGATAGCATTAATTTATTGAATAGTGCAACCCTTGACATTGAATGCTCCTATAATGATCTGATTTGGTCCTTATGATTATATAAATAAATATGGTAATTTATTTGCAGTAATGTTGATATTGTCGTTACACTTTTTGCAGGTTTACTAAAAGATTCTCTGTCACTACTATCAGGATTATTGTGTTTGATCCTCTGTATCTCTTCCCTGCGTAAGAACAGAGACATATTATTATAAAATATTGACTACTTTGACTAAGATTCTGGTTCTAATTCTTGTATTTTGATTTGGCTCAGTCGCTTCATAGGTTCCTATTATTTGGTTCTCATTCTAGAAACATCCCTCTCAGGTAGTATGCTCTTAATTTGACAACTGTATTTTATTCAATGTATGAACTTGAGATTGACTTCTATTGCAAGAGTAGTATTGAAAGGTATTATGGTGTATGCACCATTAGAAGTGTTAAACTGGTTGTTACTAATAAATGTTAGCCAAGCAAATGAGCATAGGAGCTACAGATTTACACTAGGAGAAACAAGAAAGAAAAACAAAAATAGAATACATGTTGGCTGGTTTGTTTTTGTTTCTGTTTTGGCTTATGGGATACACCAATAGTGGGGATAGTTATAGCCTTATAGATGTTTAATTTATTCATGTTGTTATTACACTAAATTAAGGTTGTATTGGTTGATTTTTTTGGGAAATCAATTGTAGTGGCTTAAATGGAACTCTTACATTCACATCCAAAGCTCTTACACAATTAATCAATTGTAGTGGCTTAAATGGCTTGAGTTATAGAAGTTGTCTCACCCTCTTTTCCCATTTTATTTGAAAACATATATGATAGGAAGTTACCTGCCCCACATAACACGGTTAACACCAAAGCTAGAGACAACTTGGGACTAAGAGAGCACCAAAGTTAGCACCAAATCCAGATAACTTCCCTCACTAACATAGTAGCAACCTTGATTTGTTTGTCTTCTTGCTAAAATCACAGCTTAGTTATGAATTAAACTAAGATAGTCTTTACATTTCCACTAAAAGACCAAAATTTTCCACTTTATATGTTAGTGCATCATATTTAAAGCTCCTGAACCTAACATTTCTCGATTACACTATCTTAAGCATATAACCACTGTTCTTGTTTTATAACACTTTGCAGGAAGAACAACCAAGTGAGGTTGCAACCCCAGTGGGACCGCCACCATCAATAGAACCCAAGCCACAGCCTCTGCTCCTTCACCAAAGGTAAGCCTTTTTTTAAACTTAAATGTAAACCAGCTTTTGTTAAAAATCAGGTATATAGTCTAATGTTCTATATTCATTGTAGGTTGTAGTTGAGGGAACCCTTTTCTCGTTTGCCTCGTCGTCACCACCTTTATTTTGGACATTTCACACAGATCATCATCACAGGTTCAAATATGTTTCATATTTGTGTTGTACAATTTGTCTTATATATGACTGGTTTAAAATATTTTGTATGTCAAGTATGCATGTTGCATTTTCTATACAATTAATGTTCATTATGAGTGAACCTTAGTTTCCCGTTTGAGATTCATTACAGTGATTCTTCTGGACAATTTCGATTAATCATTGTATTGATTCTTGAATTGTCCATTTGGACAGTTTAGGAAGGCTCATATTTTTTTAGTATTCATATGTATAGGTTGTGATTCTTCTCTTAAATATGATGAAACTTTGGTACAATGCATTTCACTTTGTTCTCCAGGTGCATACTTGCCTGTGTGGAACTCATGTCACCGCTTTCATCTCGTGTACTCGGAGATCAAAGCGAAATGCTGCTAAAATTTTGTAAAATTTAAATAAGAAACTCAACCTATACATATGAATATACTATAAAAATATGTCTTCCTAAATGGGATAGGGCCACACCTTGAATGAAAAAGTGAGGTTTCATGCATGGAATAACTTTGTGAGTATCACAAAGTTATTGATTAGATGGATCGAAATTGGATAAACGCAAGTCATATCACGATTAAGTATGAGGAAGGCGTTGAACCTTTCTTGCAATTTGCATCGGAAAGAAGTCGACCGGATAAGGATGGAAAACCGGATGAGGATGGAAAATATTTATGCCCCTGTATCAATTGTTTGAATGGAAGACGCCAAGCACTGGATGACATACGGGAGCATCTTCTGTGCGATGGGATTAAGAAGACTTATACGACATGGGTATGGCATGGTGAATTGACAGACACACAGAGGGTCTTTCAAATTGAACCGGTTGATGTTGACATAGGAGATCGATTAAAGGATATGATTCGTGATCTGTGACATGAGTCTTTTCAGCAAGCACATGCCCCTATGTATGATACATTGGAAAGTGATTCGAAGAAGCCGTAGTATCCGAGGTGTAAAGAGTCATTGACACTGTTGTCCGCGGTGTTAAATCTGGTTAATTTCAAGGGCAGATATGGGTGGAGTGACAAAAGCTTCAGTTCACTGCTTGAGGTATTCAGGACATGCTTCCTGTAACACCCTCATTTTTAAGAAATATTTGTTAGATTCTCTCATTAAATTATTTATGTTACAAAAAATTAGTTTTAAGGAAAAATGACGAAAATGCCCCCAGATATTTGGGAAATGACCAAAATACCCCTTACTCTCAAAATGGCTATTATAATTTTAGCATTCAGAAGAAACCTGAGGAAAGGATAAGAGACCCTTAATAAATGAATTTCCAACAAAGCAGATAACATGAAACTATGAATTAGAATTTCTAGGAATTTTACTAGACATTTTGGAAAATAACTTAATACAAATGCTCTAGGATATTTTAAGAAGTAAAAAGCTTAAGACACCAATATAAGCTATAAATCAAATGGAATTAGCCATAAAAAAAGTATGGCACGTAAAAAGCAAGAAGAAGCCAAGGAGAATTGTAGAAACAATACACTTGGAAGAATACCATTCATTAACCAATAAGGAAGAAACATGTGTAAAGTAAGTAATGATAGCTTAAGGAA
>PYAF01001352.1:50233-65936 GCA_007407185.1 Glycine tomentella | reverse complement strand
TTTCATGCAATTCTTATGATGAATGTTATGATGAATGTTATGTGGTTGTTGATAAAAAGTATTCTGATATTTAAACTTTGTTTATCTTGGACTTACCCTATTTGTGTCTGTGGTTGACACCTGTGATGACCCCAATTTACTTGGGTGAGCAGAGGAACAGTAAAATTAGGAATGGCTTTGAAGAAGTTTGAGGAAGAAGGTGGATAAACCATGTGCAGTGAATGTGATGTCTGTTGATCTGTATTGTATATTTATCTGTCTGTATATTATTTTGGGACGATACGTTTTGGACTGTACGTGGACTATTTATACTAATCTATATTTGGATTGTATATTATAATGAACTCACAACCAAAGTAGATAAATCTCTCGCTTAGAATCTTAATAATGATTGATTAAATGAAAAAAAAAAAATTTATCTCAGAAATAATAAATAATGAGAAATAAGCGAAGGAATTTAGGCGTTACACTTCCAGATGAAAACACGTTGCCAAGAAGTTACTATCAAGCCAAGAATATTCTTTGTCCGATGTGTGTGGAGTATCAGAAAATTCATGCTTATCCTAATGATTGCATATTGTACAGAAATGAATTTCAAGAAATGCATAAAATGCCCTAGGTATGGGGTATCACAATATAAACTGAAGGCCGATGACGACTGTAGCATTGACGAAAGCACAAAGAAAGCCCCCCCCCCCCCCGCGTGAAGGTGTTGTGGTATCTTCCGATCATTCCAAGGTTTAAGCGTCTGTTTGCTAATGAAGATGACGCAAAACACCTTACATGGCATGCAGATGGGAGAAACTGTGATGGAATGCTCCGCCATCCGGCAGATTCCTCGTAGTGGAAGAAGATTGACCGCTTGTATCCAGAATTTGGGGAAGACCCTAGAAATCTTAGGCTTGTACTTGCCAGTGATGGAATGAATCCCTACGGCAGTCTAAGTACTCAACACAGTTCTTGGCCTGTTTTGCTACTAATTTACAACCTGCCTCCTTGGTTGTGCATGAAGCGAAAATACATGATGTTGTCTATGATGATATCCGGCCTAAGACAGCCAGGAAATGACATTGATGTTTATCTTACTCCCTTGATTGAAGACTTGGCAAACTTTTGGGATGAGGGGGTTGTCGTGTTTGATGGGTATCATAAGGAGACATTCAAGTTGCGTGCAATGCTATTTTGTACCATTAATGATTTTCCTGCTACGGGAATTTGAGTGGATACAGTGTTAAGGGTCATCGTGCATGCCCTATCTGTGAGCAAGACACGAGTTACTTGTAACTTAAACATGGAAGAAAAACAGTTTACACTCGCCATCGACGTTTTCTTAAACCTTATCACCCTTATTATCGATTGAAAAAGCGTCCAATGGAAGTCAAGAGCATGAAACTGCCCCGCTTCCGTTAACCGGTGAGCAAGTTCTTCAGTGGGTTGAGGACATCCATACTATTTTTGGAAAGACCCAAAAGAAGATCAAAGGTAATACTTGCATATGAAAGAAGAGGTTGATATTGTTTGATCTTCTATACTTGTCTGATCTAGATGTTAGACATTGTATCGATGTTATGCATGTGGAGAAAAATGTGTGTGACAGTGTCATTGGCACGTTGCTTAACATTCAAGGCAAGACAAAGAATGGTTTAAACACTCGTCAAGATCTTGCTGAGATGGGTATACACGTGAGCAGTTACATCCTAGTCCGATTATAATACCCTGAGACCTGGCGCGATTGGCGCTGGATTTTGCGCGATTAGCGCTAGGTCCTTTTGGGAGAAAACTGTATTTGAAGTGCGGCGCAATCAGCGCCAGGTCCACGCGATCAGCGCCATAGTCACTGGATAGTGGCGCGATTAGCGTCAGGCTGGCGCGAGTAGCGCCACAGTCTCTGAAGTTTGACGCGAGTGGCACCAAGGTGGAACGAGTGGCGCCATAGGCTCTGGAGTTTGGCGCGATCAGCACCGGAATGGCGCGATTGGCGCCAAAGTCTCTGGACTGCCATGTGGTTGGCGCGAGAGTGACGCTGATGGCGCCACAGCCACCGCCATTGTGGCGCGGTTAGCGCCAGATGTGGCGTGATCCGCGCCAAACCTCTTGCAGGCCCAGTATAAAAGGCCAAAACGCGTTTTTGAAGGGAAAAACAGTTTTCTTCTTCTTCCCCACACCCAGACCTCCATTGAAGGCTTGCCCAAGCTTCCTAGGACCATTTTCCTTGACCCAAACACCTCCCAATGACCTATAAACTTGTGAGAAACATCTTGAAAGCTTAAATCCTTCATCCTTTCTCTTGAAAAACCCTTTGAGTGAAAATCTATTTCCTTCAAGGGAAAACTTAGAAACTTGAGTTTGGTGAAAACCTAAGGCATTTTAGGACACCCGAGCTTGAGGAAGCTGTCCTTCAGCCTTTTTGGTCGCCACTGAGGTAAGAAACTCGAGTTTCTCCGGTTAATTTAGGATTTGGGGTTTTCTGTGAATAGTGACTCATTTGAGCTGGGGCTAGAATTAGCCCAGGGTCCTGTAGAGAAACTTGTTTAGAGCAATGTAGTGATGAAGGATTAGCTTTCAGTTTTTGATTTGAGGAACTTTGAATCTTGGCTCTGTAGTTGCTTGTGTGGCTTTTGTGATAAGTCACTTGTTGGGTAGCTAGAGCCTTGATTATGTTTTTCTGAGCCTGTGAGGCTAGTTGGACGGTGCCTTTGATGAAGGTTAGACCGTTCCAGAGATATATTGAATTATGGGTTGATGAGAATTTGAGCCCTTGTATATGATGGGCATTGAGTCTGGGGTGATTCAATTGCTCTGTGATCAGTCAGGATGGACCTTGAAGGGTCAGAAGTCTGATGGGGGCTGAGTTTGATAAACCCTAAGTTAGAAGATTTCTGTTTTCCCTGTGATTGAATGTTTGTTGTATTGGTTTTGATATAAACCTATATGCCTTGATTAGGGCTTGACACCGAGGGTGTCGGTGGCGGGTGCCACAGAGTAGGGAAAGAACTGCAGAGCGAGGCTTTGCCAGGTAAGTTCTTGGTCCCTGGGGATGATCCCGCTTGTTTGTGCCACACCACACTCTGGAGGAGTGCTGGTCATATTCATGATGCATGCATTTGGTTGTTGCATTCTCATAATGATATGTATGTGCATCTATGCTTGAGAAATGTATTATGTCTATTATTAGATCTTCTAGCCAGTAAGATAGATATGGACCTCCCTAGGAGATGGTTTTCCTCCTAGTATGGTTGGCTCATGGTTGATGATATCCCAGGGGATCGATGATCCTCCAGACCAAGGGAATAGGTGTGTCCCGTCGCAGTTGATTGCCTATTCTCAGAGGTACCATATACGTGCATCTATGCGTAAGGGGTAGCTCCCAATGGGATGGCACGGGTGTAAGTTCTAGTCTCACACTGAGGTTAGGCGTTGATGATATCCGTCGTACATAAAGCAAGATGAATGTTTATGTTATTATGAGGGCCGAGTGGCCATTTGTTTGTGACTGCTTGATGTTTGTATCATGGAGAGTGGGCCAGGGTGGAGGAGATTCGTCCATGGACCCTGAGCTTACTGAGATGTGTATCTCACCCCGTGTGGGGTTTATATGTTTACAGGTGACTCTTCTGGGAGAGGAGAGCAGTCTCAGGGCAGGAGGCCCCAGTAGAGACGTGTTTGCTATGCCAGATGACAGAGAGAGAGAGCTTGAAGGCTCTGTTTTGTTTTGATTTTGTTTTGTACCCTGAGAAGGGAAGGTGTGTGTATACACCTGAGAGATGTATGGTTCTGTATACCCTCATGTGAGGGCTGTTATTCTTTTGTATCACCACTGTGTGGTGTTGAGACTGATGTATATGTATATGTACAGAACTGTTGATGTAATAATATAAGTATTTCCTCCTGTGTATATTGTGTTGTATCTGCTTATCTGCCTATATTTCTGTATGATAAACTGGATCATCAAGGGTGTTTATATTTCTGATGGGTATATTATTATGTTTTGTTCTATTCCATACATAATGAAATCAAGAAAAGCGATTCTATGCTTCCGTTAAGTTTTAATTAATGTTTTGAAGCGCTAATCTGATATTGTTAATGTTAATACACCGGAGGCCTACGGGATGTTACACCGATGGTAAGAAAATTTACTTGCCTCCAGTATGTCACTCTTTGTCAAGAAAGGAGAAGATAAGTTTATGTCAGTGTCTGCGCCGAATAAAAGTGCCACAGGAATACTCTTCAAATATTAAGAGCCTTGTACAGATGACAGATCTGAAACTAGTTGACTTAAAGTCTCATGATTGCCACATGTTGATGCAACAATTGTTAGCCGTGGCGATTCGAGACATTTTACCTAACAAAGTGAGGCATGCTATAACTCGCCTGTGCTTTTTCTTCAATGCCATTTGGACAAAAGTCGTGGACCCTCTAAAGTTAGATGACTTGGAAGAAGAGGCAGCAATTATCTTGTGTCAGTTGGAGATGTATTTTTCGCCTTCATTTTTCGACATAATGGTTCACTTACTTGCCCATTTGGTGAGGGAAATTAAATTGTGTGGTCCCGTTTATTTACGGTGAATGTATCCGATCGAGCGATACATGAAGATCTTGAAAGGGTATACAAAAAACCTACACCGTCCTGAAGCATCCATAGTTGAAAGGTACATTGTCGAAGAAGCTGTAGAATTTTGTTTAGAGTACCTTGAAAAAGCAAAACCTGTTGGTCTTCCCGAGTCACGACATGACGAGAGAGTGGGAGGAAAGGGTACACGAGGGTTGCATGTTATAATGCCTGCTTTGCAAGAATAGCAACAAGCTCATTTGTATGTCCTCAATAACAGTAACGAAGTCCTACCCTACATGGTTCGTCACCAAACATTACTCAAGGAAAGTAATCCAAGAATGATGAAGAATAGGCTGTTGAAAGAGCATAACAAGACTTTCCTAAATTTGTTGAAAGATACAATACTTTATGATGAATATGCATCTGAAACAATGAGGAAGTTAGCATATGGGCCAAAAAGAAATGTTAGAAGTTGGCAAGGGTACGATATCAACAAGTACTCCTTCTACACCAAACAGCAAGATGAGAATATCACAATGCAAAACAGTGGGGTTAGCCTATGAGCTGAGTCGCAGCACTTCACTACTGTGCATGGACACAATCCAGTTTTGGCGTGCTTGCCTTACTATGGAGTCATTAATGACATCTGGGAGCTTAATTATGTTACTTCCACTGTGTGTGCTTTCAAGTGCAAGTGGGTTGATATCAATAGCGGTGTGAGAACCGAGGACTTCGAATTTACTTTAGTAGATCTTAACAAGCAAGCTTATCAAGATGAACATTTCGTCATGGCAGAACAAGCTAAACAAGTGTTTTATGTTCAAGATCCATGTGATGAAGGGTGGTCAGTGGTACTACATGGAAAAACCATTACTATTTACATTAATTGCCATTTAACTTTGACTATGTTTTTCAATTTAGTGTAACAAGCAAACAGGAAGCATTGAGTGTGGCTATTATGTCATGCATTGGATGTCAACAATAGTCCAAGGAGGCTTCACAAATAACTGGGACATGGTAATTAATTGTCTAATTCAAAACTACATTTTTTTACTTGTTTTTGTTTTGTACTGATTAAATTATGTTTTGTTACGTCATGCAGTATTTCACTGATGAAAGACCACTGGAAGCCGACACCTTGAAGGCTATTAAGGTTCAATGGGCGAATTTTTTTCTTAAAATTAGAGATGACATATTAGTAGATTAGGTGGTAATTGGATTTTCAAAACAATTGTATAAGCATTAGGTTAGGAAATTCTTTTATATACATTGACACTATTGAATTTTATTTGTTATTGAAATATTAATTTATTTTAATGTATTGTGAAATTGGCTGGATCTATGGTTTTTCAATTTATAGGTTGAAGAACTGTTAAAATTTAAAAAACAGACAAAATATTAAAAAAAATTAAATAAACAACATCGGTTTTAAGAAAATCGATATTAATTTAGAAATCAACATTGGTTTTCTTTGCAAAACCGATGTTGTTTACATCAAATCAACATCGGTTTTGAAAGATAAAACGATGTTGATTTCTTGTAACAACATCGGTTTTGCAAAGAAAACCGATGTTGTTACATCAAATCAACATCAGTTTTTGATAAAAACCGATGTTGTGGTATTCCTTAACATCGGTTTCTTAGGAAACCAATGTTAATGTTCCATCTTTTACACATTTTTACGTTTTTATTTATCAGATATGGACATCGGTTATTGCTGGAAAACCTTAGTTTTGTTAACATCGGTTTTCAAAACCGATGTTAGCTTGCACACATTCAACGTCACCTAATGCAACATCGGTTCAAAACCGATGTGGAATGTCAAAAGAACTAATTTTGAATGTTGTTTTTCTAGTAGTGTTTACAAATCAATGTTTAACCAAAATACTTACTTTGAAAAATCATCAAAAGTTGTAACTTGTAACTCTTGCATGAAGAGAGGGCATACATCTTATAAGTATTTTGCTAGAAAATATTATGTTCCTAATGGAGAATGCATATGGGTGCCAAAGAAAAAGAAAATAGCTAATCCCTATGGACCCAACCTTAATTGGGTACCTTTCTTTGCCACTTGATTTGAATTTTCCAGGTGTCTTAGAGCTAAATCATCACTATGGTATCTTGATAGCAGCTGCTCTAAACACATGACAGGTGACATATCCATGCTTACAAATGTAAAACTAAAAGATGGAGGATTTGTCACTTATGGTGATAATAACAAAGGAAAATTAATTGGAGAAGGAAACATAGGAGACATCCTTAAGACTATGACCAGAAATGTTCTATATGTTGAAGGATTGAAACATAATCTCCTAAGCATAAGCCAACTATGTGATAAAGGGTTCAGTGTTTCCTTCAATGAAAATTGTTGTTTGATCTATGATAGTCAAAATGGTGAGGTTATACATGTTGGTAAGAGAAAGGGTAACATTTATGTACTTTCCATTGAGCATGCATTCATTCACAACACTAGTTGCCTAATCAGTAAAACTAATAATACATGGTTATGGCATAGGAGGGCAAGTCACTTAAACATGCATCATATCAATAAGCTCATAAGAAAAGACTTAGTCATTGGCTTACCTAAGCTCAAATTTGAAAAGGATAAAATATGTTATGCTTGTCAAAAGGGGAAACAAACAAAAAATTCTTTTCAAAGCTAAAGTGTTGTTTCTACTATTAAACCCCTTGAATTATTGTATATGAACTTATTTGGTCCTTCTAGAACCATGAGCTTAGGGGGTAATTACTATGGGTTTGTCATTATTGATGATTACTCTAGATACACATGGACTTTGTTTATAAGATCCAAGAATGATGCATTCATAGCATTTAGAAAATTACCCAAGACTATTCAAAATGAAAAAGCTTGTAATATTGTTTCAATAAGAAGTGATCATGGTGGTGAATTCCAAAATAAAAATTTTGAAATATTTTGTGAGGAACATGGAATCAACCACAATTTTTCTGCTTCAAGAACACCTCAACAAAATGGTGTTGTGGAAAGGAAAAATAGATCCCTTGAAGAAGGTGCTAGAACTCTTCTTAGTGAAACAAACTTGCCAAAACATTTTTGGGCTGATGCAGTGAATACTGTTTGCTACACCTTAAATAGACTTCTCATAAGGCCTCTTTTGAAGAAAACCCCTTATGAGATGTACAAAGGAAGGAAGCCAAACATTTCACACTTAAGAGCATTTGGCTGCAAATGTTTTGTTTTAAATAATGGTAAAGATTCTCTTGGCAAATTTGATGCTAAAGCAAATGAAGGTATCTTTCTTGGTTATTCTTTACGAAGCAAAGCATATAGAATCTTTAACAAAAGAACATTATGTGTAGAAGAATCAGTGCAATGTTATATGTGATGAGTCTAACACCTCTAAGGAGGAAAAAGAATATGATAATAATGCAGGACCAATCGAAGATCTTATGCAGTTTAATGAAAAGCTTAAACTTGATTCAAATGATAAAGTGGAACAGTCAACACCTATACAAGAGCACAAGGATTGGAGAACTACTAAAGATCTTTCCCTTGACAATATTATTGGGGAAGTATCAAAGGGAGTTTCTACTAGTTCCTCTTTAAGAAATCTTTATTGTACAATGGCTTTTGTTTCACTAGTTGAACCAAAACGCATTGGCCAAGCTTTACTTGAGGAACATTGGATGATGACCATGCATGATGTATTAAATCAATTTAAGAGAAATGAAGTTTGGGAATTAGTTCCTAGACCCTCTTCTCACAAACCTATTGGCACCAAGTGGGTTTTTAGAAACAAACTTGATGAAAGTGGTATCAACATAAGGAACAAGGCCAGATTGGTTGCTAAAGGTTACAACTAAGAGGAAGGCATTAATTATGATGAAACATATGCTCCAATTGCTAGATTGGAGGCCATTAGGTTGCTGCTTGCTTATGCATGTTTAATAGGTTTTAACTTGTTTCAAATGTATGTTAAAAGTGCATTTTTAAATGGCTATATTGATGAAGAGATATATGTTGATCAACCACCTGGATTTATTGACTTTAAACATCCTAATCTTTTCAAACTGAGAAAAGAATTGTATGGTTTGAAACAAGCTCCAAGGTCTTGGTATGAAAGATTGAGCAAATTTCTGACTGACCAATCTTTCATAAGAGGACAAGTGGACAAAACAGTGTTCATCAAGAAAAGAGACAACGATATTTTGTTAGTTCAAATTTATGTAGATGATATTATATTTCGCTACTAAAAAATATAGTTTTAACATCGGTTTTTAAACAAGTTGGTTGTAAATAAAAAGGCTGTGGCACAATTGTAAATAAGTTGACTTTGTTAACATCATTTTTTGAAAAACCGATGTTATGTAACAATATTAACATCGATTTTCTTAAAAACCGATGTTGTGTATATCCGTTAACATCGGTTTTTAAAATAACCGATGTTATTTGACCAATTGTTAACATCGGGTTTTGTGAAAAATCGATGTTGTATTTTATCCCTAAATTAAAACCTAGCCTCCACTCTCAGTCTCACTTGCTTCCCACTCTCAATCACAGTCTCTCTGTCTCAAGTTTCCTTCATTTTATCTATTCCCCTCACCGAATCATGCACTCGTCTTGACACATACGACCTCTAATTCATACTCAACTAGCACCACCACCTGATTCGACGTTGTCTTGCGCCTCCTCCACTGCAGATTGGACGCCTTGGACGAGATCATGTTGTTCGGAGTCAGAGTCATTATTGATTCCTTGAGGAAGAGCGTCGGCATGAACAACCTTTCATAGTACAAGCATCCTCAAGACAGCAACAACAACAAAAACACTATCGCCGCCGGTTACGCCTCCGTCGACGACACCGATTCTTAGATACCATTTACTCTTCCAATTTCAGCATGACCAAAACCTCCTTCAAGCTTCAATGTCCTTTGGGTATTTTTTTTCTTTAATTTTTTGTTTTCGCTAATTTGTTATAAAATATTATTAGTTTCTCAAGAAGCTCAATCTCGCTCTTTTCCCTATTCGTTACAATGACAAATACTATGCCGATGCACTTGCTTCCGGTGAATTCACCAAACTAGGTTCTACTCTCTGCTTCTTTCTCACTTCCATTTTTTCACTTTAATTAATTGCTTCGACTCTTTCATTCACCATTACTTCACAATCTTTATACTTTCTAGCTGTTGCATATTTCTTTCTCCTTGCTTATGTATTTCTGAACCAGCTACTCTACTGGGTTTATGCTGTCAAGGTTTTGTTTGGGAGTCAAATTCAAAACAAATCACTTGCGATCCATTTCAAATAAATATAAAAAAATGAACTCTTTTTTTGTTCCAATTAGTTACTTGTTTGCAAAAAAAAGCTTCCCATGATTAGGGAATGATCAGATGGACAACAAGTTGGTTGCCAAAACTCTATTTTTATATTACGTTTATTTTGTTTTATTTTTCTTGAAGCACTCTTGTTTAAATATATGGCAATTTTGTGTGCAGATGATTGTGGATAAAGCTGAAAGAAGTGACATTCCTGACATTGATGAGAAAAAGTGAGTGATTTTCTTATGCTATTTTGTCCCTTTTGATTAGTTTCCTGGTTTGGTGATATTGTTTTGCTGCCTGAAGGGTTTTATCTGTGGTAGGTGGGGGTTAGGTTCATTATTTTTCCTGGAAGTGTGTAATAAATGTTGAGTTAATACTTTGATGTTCATGTAAAATGCTGGTATTGATGGTGAACAATCAAGATTTAATGATTTTGTATTATTGTTAAAGTTATGAATCATATTTTCTATATAGTTTTATATACCACATCATAACTTCATTATCAAAATGTGGTTTGTTAGTTATGTAAAACAGGCTCTGGTTAAGAATGATAATTTGATTTGTGAATAGGGCATGCTTCATATGCATGTGCAGAATGGTTATGAACATTGATTGCTATTTTTTTCTTTCTAAACTTATAATCTCTTTTGAGCTATCCATCATGACAGTGAAGCTGCTTCCAAGTGAGATTCTAGTTTGATATTGTTTTGAGACAAGTATTGAAAGTTGGAGGACCAAACTTAATGTTTTCTCCAAATTCTAGCTATAAAGGATTGGTTATATTAATCTTGATCAATGAGTATAATTGATCTGATTTTGTGCATTAGTGGATTCTCAATTGGTTCTCTTCTTGTTGTGATGATGTAGATACGTTGTCCCTGCTGATTTGACTGTTGGCTAGTTTGTTTATGTTGTCCGCAGAAGGCTATGTTTTGTTTTCATCAATAACACCCTGCCTCCAACTGGTAAGTATCTAGTCATGCCAAATGATGTTTTTTGTACTTTTATAGCAATAATTTATGTACTAAATCCCTTGTTGTTACAACTACATTGATATCTGCTATTTATGAATAAAATAAGGATCAATATGGCTTTCTTTACATGACTTACAGTGGCGAGAACACCTTCGGATACCACTAGGCATAATGTATGTTAGCTTCTATAAATAGCTCCCACAAAATATAGAGTTGTGGTTTATGGCCAAGCCATTTAATTATAGAATTAATTAAAAGGACAATGTTATCTTATATGTCTTCAGGGAACATCTTAATCTAGAGAGAGAGAATAACAATGCTTGGGTTAGTAAATAATGGGATATTTTAAGCATGCTGATAGAGAATTTCTTGCTGTATGAAAAAAGTTATAAAATGTAAATCAGTGCAACAAATTTAGGCTAGAGGACACTTATTGACCATAGCTAATTCACTAGGCAACATTTCTGTTTATTTTCCAGCAAGCTCTTTCTTGATGCCAACTTGCTAAGACTTTCCTCAATATTGGTTATAATATATAATGGGCTGGTGGGCCATACACTAGATCTATTACACTAAATAATGCATTGTGTCTTAATTGGGCAACATTACTAATTTCCAAGGTAGTTGGTACGTGTGGTTCAATTGTGCATAAACTATTTTGAAATATTTTATACATATATTTTGAAATAACTTTTTCTTTTTGCTAAAAATTCACTTAATAAATTTTCATAATATCTATACTTAGTATTTTTTTATTGTTATATATAATTGAAACCAAATTAAATTTTTACTTTTTCTTTAATTCTAATATGTACTAATTATTAGATTTAAAATGAATTTAACTTTTATATTACACACATACATTTAAACTTTAAAGTATTATTATGATTTTTTAAAATATTTTTATGAAAATGTACAATTATAAAAAAAGAATACAATTTAAAATCTAATTGGTTTAAAATAAAAAAAGATAATTTATATCTTTGTTGAACCAAACAATCGAGTGAGTTTATAAAATAAATAAATAAAATTAAAATTGGTACTTTAAGCCTAGTAAATATTTGGCTTAAGCTTGATAGGCAGTATTATGGTCGTGGAGCTTAGCCTCCACACACACATAAGTGGATACTAATCCAGCTCTATCTATAGAATTATTTGAGCAACGTAAGCCTCTTGAAATATTTTTTCTTAAACTATTGATGCAGTGAAAAAGTAGGATACAATGTTTGGCAGCGGGGAGAACTTCCACCTGGAAGAAGTGTTCCAACCAGTAAAAAATTTCCCTTCCTTGACTTGGAGCTTGGGTAGGAGCTTAATGAGCTCAGAAGAAGATTAAAGGGGTACCAACCTCTAGGTTTTGCCCTTTTCCACACTTGAGTGCATGTTTAGAGTAACTTTTGTTTTGGAGAAACAATTGCTATATTTTACCAGCTTTCTTAGACAATTATGAAATAAGTAGTTACCAAACGTGGGCTTAGTCTCTATTATGTTAAGAGTTAAGAAGTCAATATTGATAGTTAATGAAATTCACATGTCATTTATAAAGTATATTATATTTATTATGTTCTCATCTTCCACACATATTGAAGTTGTATACATTGGGATTATGGGGTTATAGAGTATCAGGCTAGGAGTAATAAAGAGAATAGATCATATTTTTTTTAAAAAAATGACATTTTAAATTGGTTATTTAATAAACGATGTAAAAAGTGAAAATATAACATCAATTTCTGGAAAAAATCGATGAAGAAAAGGAACTTTCTACATCGGTTTTTGGAAGAACTAATGTAAAATTACTAACAACAACATCGATTTTTATGGAGAACCGATGTTGAATTTGCATAATTTACTAACAACATCGGTTTTTACAAAAACCGATGTTGATAAGTAAATTCAACATCGGTTTTTACGAAAAATCGATGTTGAATTTGCATAGTTTATATTTTTTTCATTAATTTCTTATTATTTGACATCAGTTTTTTAATAAAACCGATGTTGTGTAGTTATGTTCATCGGTTTTCAAAAACCGATGTTAACATTGATACTTTCAACATCGCTGGTTTTAACATCGGTTAAAAATCGATGTTAAATGTGTAAAATAACTAATGTGGAAAGCGATTTTTCTAGTAGTGTTTGGTTCATCTAATCAGTCTATGTGTAAAGAATTTTTTATCTCTATGCAGAGTGAGTTTGAGATGTCTATGATTGGAGAATTGACATTCTTTCTTGGACTTCAAGTGAAGCAAATGAAGAATGAAACATTTCTCAGCCAATCGAAGTACTGTTTGAAAATGATTAAGAAATTTGAAATGGAGAAGAGCAAAGATGTTGCAACTCCTATGGTTACATCAACATATCTTGACATAGATGAAAAAGGAAAAAGTGTTGATGAGTCAAAATATAAAGGAATGATTGGATCCTTGTTATACTTAACTGCTAGTAGACCGGATATAATGCTAAGTGTTTGCTTATGTGCAAGATACCAAGCAAATCCCAAGGAATCTAATCTTACTGCAGTAAAAAGGATACTCAAATATCTCAAATCCACACCAAGAGTTGGATTATGATATCCTAAAGGTACATCTATTAGTGTAATTGGATATTCTGATTCAGATTTTGTAGGGTGCAAATTGAATAGGAAGAGCACTAGTGGTACATGCCACTTGTTGGGAAGCTCTCTGATTTCTTGGCATTGCAAGAAACAATCCTGTGTAGCCCTTTCTACTGCTAAAGCTGAATATATTTTTACTGGAAGTTGTTGTGCACAAAGTCTCTGGTTGAAGCAACAACTACAAGACTTTGGAGTTGAGCTACAGGAAATTCCCTTGTTGTGTGACAACACAAGTGCCATCAACATATCTAGAAATCCAATAATGCACTCAAGGATCAAACAATTTGAGATCAGACATCACTTTCTCAGAGATCACATTCAAAAGGGTAATATCAAAATTGAGTTTGTTGAAACAAATAATCAACTAGCTGATATTTTCACTAAACCCTTAGCAAGAAATAGATTCTATACACTTAGAAATATATTAGGAATTCTTGATGAATCTAATATATCATAGCTTGCTTGTTATGAGATTATCTGTATAATATTACATGTTATCTAACAATATCATCACATGTGCTAAAAACTTGAAGTTGATTGCATATCTATTGTTCATTCTGCATAATGCCCTGGTTTAATCGATTACCTCTCGGAATAATCGATTATTTGATGATTAACCTTGATTTAGAATCATTTTCTGTAATATGTAATCGATTAAACTATCGAATTAATCGATTACACTTCATAAAAATTGAATTCTAATTTTTGTTTCTCTCTACCTTAATCGATTACAAGAACGAAATCATCGATTACAGTTCAAAAGAAACCCTTCTCTGATTCAAATATTCTCTTTTTTAATCTATTACACTAACGAAATAATCGATTACAATTCACTAAAATTCTCCTCTGATTCAAATGCTATCTGTCTTAATCGATGACTTCATGGAATAATCGTTACTGGTCTGTTATTTACCTTTATGAAGAACGGAATAATCGATTACGTTGCATCTATAATCGATTACTCATGGTGGTTTCTGAAATTTTGCAGATTTTTTAAAAATCTAAACTATCATATCTCATTTTAAATTCAAAATTTGAATATGCAACTGAAGAGTTATGGCCTAGGAACGTGTGAAAACAGTTACAACATTCAAAATTCAAACTTGAGCAAAAAAAATTTCTACAAATTCAGCTTTTCTAAAGAGAAAAAATCACACCTGAATTCTTTCTCTGTTCAAGCTTGCTCATTGCATTTTCCGAGCCCTCTTCCAATTCTTCTTCTAGCCCAGATTTCAAAACACTTTTCCTACATCATGTCTACCTCTAAAAGAGTTAAAGACTGGAAGAAGAAAGGCCGGAGAGTCATCCAAATCCTTAGGGAACAGATTGAATTCATGGTTCCTTGAAGAGAAGGATAGAATGACCTATACCCAATTCAATGCTACCAAACTTATCATGCCTCCTAAATATTTGTGTTAGTATATGGATGTCTTAGAGACAATCTTTTCATTAGATTAGGACGTACATGTACTTTTCATATTGTCATGAATAAATTATAACCACTCTTTATCTTGTTTCATATTCTGTCTCGATATCATTATTAATATATAAGTAACTGGATAAAACCCTTGGAATAGAATAGGTATCTCTTGAGTATCAGTGATGGGATCACGATCATGAGGATTCAAGGATACCAGATGTCTACTCCTAATTTTATGTTCCTAGTCTAGAGACACTGAGAATGGGGATCAATGATCTCGGGTAAGACTAGCACGACTTGTAACATCCCCAAAATTATAAAAATGTGATGATAATTGGATACAAGTATGTTTAGAGAAAAATAACTATATCGCTCTTTCCATAATGTAGAAATTACTAGAAAACCCTTAAGATGAAAATTTCAAAAATGCCCTTAGACATTTTTGAAAATAACCAAAATACCCCTAGGTTGAATGGCATAATTACCAAAATGCCCGTAGGCCAAAAATGCTCAAATAAATTTAGAAATTTTGTAGAAACTTGATGAAATTATAAAATACACTTAGCTGACTAAGTATCAACATATTTTGTGACACAAAAATCTAGAATAAATTTCTACAAATTTTGGAAGATGACAACTTTGAGGTTGTATTCAAGAAAACTCAAGCATAAGAAAAATATGAAAAAATGGTACATAAAATCTATAGAATTTTCTCTTAATTATAGGATGAATAGACCTATTTAATAAAATGGTTTAGTAATTTTGATGGTCAGAAGAAGTATAGACCAATCAAAAATAAGATAAAGATGTAGTCTAGAATGAAAGGTTTATGTATTGCCCTGTAT
>PYAF01001352.1:21241-48045 GCA_007407185.1 Glycine tomentella | reverse complement strand
AGACATCGATTTGGGATGATTTTATGTGTGCATCAATAATAATAGAAAATAACTTATGCAAGGTAATATTAATTGAATACTAAGGGTATGAACGATGAAATCCAATCCTACGCTCTTTAATTGATCAAACTCGTTTTATTTTCAGTAATATTTCGTAATCTTCGTATTAAGTTTATAATTTCAGTTTCTACTAAATTTACATCATTTCGTTATTTCCGTAATTACATGAAACTCCGTTCACACTCACTGTACATAAACTATTAAACTGTTAAGTTTTATTTGAATTAACTGAGTAAAAATCAAGTCCCTGTGGAGACGAACTTTTATAAATTTTGTAACTTACAACGACAATTGGTACGCTTGCCAAAAGTCTAACAGTGGTGTGGATCAACATTAGAGGGCTTGTATCTTCAAGCCTATCTTTAATTATCAAGTTTCGAATATAAACAAGGTAACATCTATGTCCTATAGAATGATTCTTGTGTGGTATGTGTGTTTCCGCTTGAAAATTTTTTGTTTTTCTTCTCACATGCCTTCAGCCTTCAAGGCCCATTCTTTCAATTTGAACCTTGAATGGTTTGTCAAGGAAGGATTTCAATTCCCTGACCTTCTTGAAATTCAGGGATTGAAGAAAGTTGTAGAGCTAAAGGGTACCTTTTACCCTGAGTTGGTGAAGGTGTTTTACACCTGTATGAAGGCTAGCATGGATGGGGTAATTCGTTCTCAGGTGAAGGGTGTTCCCATGGTTATTGATGATGAGGTTTGGAATGTTGTGGCTGGCGGAGTCAAAAGATTTGAAGAAGAAATTGATGGGTATAATAGGATTGACACCTATAGAGGGATGCTTCAAGATCCTCAAGCAAGGCTGAAGCTGAGACTTGGAGTAGGGAGTATGACTTGTGAAGGCAGGCTTCTTCACTATATCATCACTTACATCCTCACTTATAGATCTACAAATCATGCACAAGCCACTGATGATGACCTACAGCTTGTGTATGGCATCAAGACCTCTACTCAAATCAACTGGCCACTTGTGTTTGTTGAGACTATGCTGAAGGCAAATAGGTTGATCAACTATAATTTTCCATATGTTGTATTAATCTCTAGGTTTATTGATTATTTTCATATTAATGTCTCTGATGCGATTATTGACAATACCATTGATAGTGTTAGTCTCATCAAAACCAAGCATCTGCAAAAGCTTGGTTTAACAAAAACACCATAAGGGTGGCAAATGGTTGGTCAGCTGCAACAAGCTGAAGGTGCTGTTGATGTTGAAGGGGATGATGATGAGGAAGCTAAAGCTGAAGAAGCTGTTGCTCCATACTCTCCATTTGAATCACTTATGATTCAAAAGGTGGATGCATTACTCTCTCTTCATCATGAACATTAGGCTGAGACTAATTCATCTTTGGAAGAGATGAAGACTAGGCTAGAAAATATAGAAGCTAGGCTTGTTCTGGATGATTTTAACAAACTTAGCTAGCTTTTCATATTTTCTTGCTTTTGGTTTGCTTATGGGTTACTTTTGTTTTAGTTTATGTTTATTTTCAATTGTTCTGATTTATGATTAACGTACTGAGGTGTTTCCATCAATGAACTTTATTTTACAAATTGATATTCTTCTTACCTCTGTTTATGTATTGATTTTTGTCTTTAATCAAGCCAAATAGAGGGAGAAATAATCAAATAATAATTGATGATTGATGCTGATGCTGTGCTTTATTTTGCTCTATTTTTTATTTAACAAATGTACAAATGTCTGAGTAAGGGGGAGCAGATTGTTATGAAATGCATGGATACTTGACAATCAATATACTTGACACTTGTCTTTGGCAAGAGGCTAATTTGTTTCAGGTTGATAAGCATAATGCTCATTCCTACCTTTCATCCCTCAAGGAAGTTAAAAGCTAAACAAATGATCATTAAATTTGATTTATGCTTAGCATGTTCAAAGCCAAAAAGGGGGAGATTGTTAGATACAGGGGGATCTAGGAGTTGAAGTTGCAAGTTTATCAAAGCAAGGCTAAAGTATTTGGTTTGAAGTTTTAGCTTTTTACATGTCCAATCAAATTAAAGGCATTTGTAATTTGTCTAAGCGGTTCAAGTACATTGCCCAGTGATCCTTGCATTGCATTTGCATAATTCATATTACATGCATTCTTATCTAGTAAATAGGATTAAATGTTTGCATTTGAAAAAGTAAATCTCATGGCTTATGGTTTTGGAAAAATCAGATTGTGCACTGCTTTAATCGATTACCATTGTTATGTAATCGATTACATGCTTGTGTTTATTTTTGGAAAAGTCATAAAGAACACTTTAATCGATTACCTCTCTTCTGTAATCGATTACCAAGTGTATTTTACGAATTAAGCATGTATGCTTTAATCAATTACCATTCATATGTAATCAATTACCAAGACTTATTTGGAAAATAGTCTGGTTGCTTTAATCGATTACCGTTGTTTTGTAATCGATTACAAAAGCTTAATTCTCACCTGAGCTTGTCTACTTTAATCGATTACCAATCTATTGTAAACGATTATCAAAGCTTCTTTCACATATCATTGACTATTTTAATCGATTACATCACGTAGTAGTCGATTATCTTGTTCGTCAAAGATTTTCCAGAAAGCTTAAGAACTAATTAATCGATTATCTTATAGATTAATCGATTACATATGTTAAAATAATCGATTACCTTAACGGATTAATCGATTACATTCTATTAAATCAGTTTTCTATTTAAAGCTTTATGGGTCTACACTTTAAAAAACTAAACTACTCTTATTGACCCAAAGTTTACTAAGCTTTCAAATGTCCAAGAAACTGATTTTATGAGTGAAACACATCTTGTGTGAGATCAAAAGGTTATTGGATTTTGTAATGATGTGTTTGTGAGAAAAAGAGATTTCAAGAGAGTTGATTCTGTGCATTGACATTCATACAACCTGGATTGATTGGTAACTTCATTCATTCATTCATTCATCCACTAAGGATCGCAGGTTGTGTCTCTCTTGAATCTTACTTTTAGATTTTTTGTAATCACATATTTCTGTTGTGAAAATCACATTTTTTGTGTTCTCTAGGGATAAAGATCTGAGTAGGATTATCAGGATCTTTGTGATTTGTTTTCTAATAGTGTTTTAGAATTCAGTTTCTTTATCTAGGGTTGATAAAGATAATCACTTGTAATTTCTTGTAAAAGAATATTTTTGATTAGTGAAAACTCTGACCTAGTGTTGGTTGGAAGACACTGGATGTAGCCTCCATGTTAGTGAGGTGAACCAGTATAAATTGTTCTCTTGTTTTCTATTCTGAATATCTTTCATTACTTTTATTTGGGTGATCAATATGTAATCAACAAGAAGCAGTTCAGACATTACATGTATTCCAAGGATCTTGATTGAAAGAAAACTTCTGATTTTGATTAAGGGTGATTGAGTGATACGATCCAAGTTTTAATTCCGCAAGTTATTTTAAAGAAAGTTTTTAAAAGCCTTTTTAACCAATTCACTTCCCCTCTTAGTTATTTGAAGTGTGTTCAACGTATTTTCAATATATAGTGACTGAATCAGTAGGAAAAAATGGTCCCTAATTAGGCCCATCTAATCCAACTAATTAAGCTAATTACATAAATCAAAACGCAATCTCGTAGCCCAAAGCTCAAGTGTCAGGTTTTGACTTCCAATCCTAAAATGACCTTAAAACAGGAAGAATTGGCCCAAGCTTATCTTTGAAAAATTATAGCTCTTTTCCTTAGATTTTCAGGGACTACACACATATCAAAATCATATTGATTATGATAATGAAGATAATAACATGTCGACAAACGAAGTATCTTCGGGTGCTTACCCCAATTTCAAATCAACATACCTCCAAAGGAGAGGAAATGTTCGTCACATAGAAAAACATTGTCAACTTCAGAGAGATTTAATTAAGCATATTTGTGAATGTTTCAGAAAACAAAATAATGAAAATTAATTTTATGTAATGTTATGTATTTTCCATCGTTATATTTTTTCTTCAATGTCATTGTGTTTAATTATTTAATAATTCAAAATTTGAATTAATTATTTTATTTAAACCATAATTAAGTAAAAATAAAAATATAAAAGTGTGAGTTTAAGTATTTAATAATTCAAAATAATTATTTTATTTCAACCATGATAAGTGAAAATAAAAAAAATAAAAAAGAGAGTTTCTTGAAGTTTCTTAGAATTTCTTGTTATTGGAGTAAAATTATGTATTTGAATTTTTACTGTAACACCCCGTGTGCACCCGGTGTATAACATTATTATAATATCAGAATAGCATAAAATTATTTAATAAAGCAAATTGACTGTGGAAGCATATATGGATCGCATTTCTTGATACATTATGTATGGTACAACAACATAAACATAAATGAAATTCCATTTACAACTAGCTCTTATTGATCCAGATAACAAAAGACAAGGCAAATATCTAGATGGATATGACAGGAGACAGAACTACCTCGCTCAGTATGGTATACACCACAGGGAGCCTTAAAGCTCTCAAACTCTAGCTCTAGCAGCATACAGTGCTTGACTCTCCTGGCTTCCCACTATGGGATTCATCACCACTGCTATCATCTATTCCTGCAACATAAACCCCACACGGGGTGAGATAAAATCTCAGTAAACTCGGGGTTCTTGGAGGTCTTTCCTCCCCCCTGGTTCACTTTCAAACATATAACATACTAGCAGTTTGGCCTAACACTAGCCATCTCAGTTCTGTCGTTCCATATCACATATACTATGTATCGTGCACTCATAACAATTCTGTGCACTCATCATATGTACTGAGAGATCGTCTGTCTAGTAAATAGACTCTCTGAAGCTCCATGAGCATTATCCTCATCTCACATGTATAACATGTATATCCACCATCTCTGTATCACATCATACCTACTGAAAGGACACCTATCCAATGGATAGGTTCTCTTTAACTTTGTCTAACGTCTGGGGATGATCATCTGACAGGTACCTTATCTTAGGACTTATTATCTTTGCCTAAGAAGCTCATCCGACAGGTACAATTCCCCAGAATTTCACTAAACCCTATCCAATACTTGAGGAGGATCATCCAAGGAAGGGCTCTCCACTCACTCAGGATGTCTACCAGTACTCTGCCTGAGGAGGATCATCCATTTAAGGGCTCTTCACTCGCTCAGGACTATCACACACACACATTGCCTGAGGAAGATCATCTGTTTAAGGGCTCTCCACTCAACTCAGGACTTTGGTCCACTGCCTGAGGAAGATCATCCAGTTAGGCCTCTCCACTCAACTCAGGTCTTATATGGACATTCTACTGGCCAGAGAATTAGCATATAATCACTACACATACCATTATCATAACCAATACCAAGCATCACACCCTCACAGGGTTCAATTATAATTAATCATCATCATGCCATTACATACATCTTAAAAAGTAATAAGTTAACTAATAAAGGTCAAATGATATAAAATAATATAATTAATATTTTAAAAATTTATCATCTTAAAAAGTAACATAATAATTTTTTTAATTTTGCATTATAAAAAATGGTAAAATCAATTTTTTTCATTTTTTTCTAAAAAAGTAAAATTAAATTAAATAAACTTCTTTAGATTAGATTGTTTAAAATCATTACATTTAAATAATTCATTAACAATATTATTTTAAAACAAAATAAAAAATGTTATTTCTTTATAATTTTTCTTAAATATTCATTTTTATTTGTACAAGAAGAAATTGAATGTGTATGTGTCTTACTTGTATGACTACCAAATATGATACAAATCATATCTTCTAACTATGATTGGTTAATAAAATTTAATCTCTTTTTATTTGATTTTTGGTGTTATACAATGGTATACGTATTACTTTGATTTTTTTCTATCAACTTTGTAACACCCTGAAATTTCAATAACTGCAAATATACGTTATATGAATTATTCTTGATGTAAGCATTAGATTATGAGAAATTTGGCTGGTCTATATTTGAATTAATTGGGTAAAATATCAATTAGAGACATTAAGGAAATGTTTGAAGAGAAATGACCATATTAACCTTTCCTTAAATCAGAAATTACAGAAATGCCCTTAAAGTAAAAATAACGATAATACCCCTGGATATTTTTTGAAATTACAAAAATGCCCCTAGATATTTTAGTGAGATATTTTAACATGGAAATTATATAAATGCCCTTGGATATCTTGGAAATGACAAGAATACCCTTAGATATTTTTGACTAGATATTTTACCCTAGGATGAATGATGAATTTACCATAATGCCCTTCAGGCCAGAAATGACCAGATATCCTTAGAGATTTTGTGAGAACCTGATGAAATTACAGAATACTCTTGATTGACAGAATATCAAAATAGTTTGTGACAAGAAATTCTAGAATAAAATTTCTATGAATTTTATAAGGTGACAACTTTGAAACATTAGTCAGAAGAATTCAAGCATTGGAAAAATATGGAAAAATAATAAATAGAATCTATAGAATTTTCTCTAAATTGTGGGGTGTCCAGATTTATTTAATAAAATGGTTTAGTAATTTTGATGATCAAAAATAGTACAGATCAATCAGAATTAAGATAAAAGCAGTCTCGTATACAAGGTTGTGTATCACTCTGCTTGTAAGTAATTTTAACTGTCGTTGAAGTCAATTTTTGGAGATCTCTAGAGTTCTATTATTAGGTAAAAGAGTGCAAATCAAACTTGACTTCTTACAAGAAAATGCCATGTGAAAAACTATAATTGAAATTAGATTTTTATTTATCATCAAAAAATGACACATGTAGCATTCAAGGAAGTAAAATTTGTCTTCCTTTCCCCTTTAGCTTGAAGTTCACGTGTAGAATGGTGTAGAAAGAAGGAGAAGATTCATGAATAAGCCACTTGTAAAGATCATGACAAGTGAAGAGACACTTGGAAGAAGCCATAACACATGTACACAAGATGAGAAGAAAAATCTTCTCCTGTCTCCTTTGGTAGTTCACGTGAACAAGGAGGAAAATTGGAGAAGCTTCAAGACATGCCAACTAAGTGGACATTTGTCAAAGGAAGCCTTATGATGAAGACAAGTGGTAGAACACTTGTAAGGTGCATGATAAACCTAGAAGATTTTTTTTTATAAAGTAAAGGAATCATAAGGAATCTAGTTAAAATGAAATGAAATGACATGAAATTTAGTTACAATGAAACCAAATGAGAGTAAATAGTTAGGAAGGGTAGAAATGTCCATGAATATTATATCATTTTCCAACCACTATATAAAGGGGTGAAGGGGTCCTTAAGTCCAAGTCATTTCCCAAGACATTTCCTTACACACTTTCACGTGAAGCTCTCCCTCATACCTCTTTCATTTCATTTTCATCCTTCCCTTATTAAAGCCTAAATCAAGTGAGAAAAAGACTCCACATCTCCTTGAAGATCACGTGTAGAAAAGGCTAGCATCTTTAGGGAAATTTTGTCAAGCTTTGAAGGAAGAAAAAAACAAGCTTATTAAAAGGTTACAAGGTATATATGGGGAAGTTTTATGGTAAAGATAATTTAAGTATTACTTGTGTTTGAATAAGTATGTATATGGGAGTTTACGCTTAAATAAATGTTGAGTGTTGTTTTGTTTAAATAAATGTTTTTAAGTGTTGTTTTGTTTAAATAAATGTTTGGAGTTCAGATGTTGTTGAGTGTTTCTATGAATTTCTATGAAGTTCATGTGTTGCTAAGTGTTTTATAAATTTCTATGAACTTCATGTGTTTCTATGAATCAATGTACATGGATGATATGTTAAGTTTTTGTACATAAGTAATAAGCTGAGTTTTGTACTTGATTAATATTGAGTTTCTAAGTAAAGCACATGAGACAGTAATTGAGAAGTGGTGTTATTTTGATATTTTGCCTGGCGGGGTTAATCCGTGCTATTTTGATATTTTGTCTGGCGGGGATTAATCCGTGTTGTTTTGATATTTTGCCTGGCGGGGGTTAATCCGTGTTATTTTGATATTTTGTTTGGCGGGGGTTAATCCGTGTTATTTTGATATTTTGTCTGGCGGGGGTTAATCCGTGTTGTTTTGATATTTTGCCTGGCGGGGTTAATCCGTGTTAATTTGATATTTTACCCGGCAGGAGTTAGATCGTGTTAAAATAAAAAGAGAATCATGCATCATATAATTTTTTAGGATGTTGTTATGACTATCTGTACATTGTATGTATTCTGTTGTTTAAATTATGTTTATCATGAACTTACCCTGTATTTTGTGTCCGTGGTTGACACCTGCTATGACCTCGATTTTATTCGGGCGAGCAGATGAACAGCAAAGAGAGACTATTAGCTGTCTACAAGAAGAGAGTTTTGTTTGAAGATGTAATTAATATTTTGAAGAGGTTATGTTTGAAAATGTATTTCTTTGTTACGGAGTGTTTTAGTTGTTTGTACTATATAATAGAATTGATACTAATCTATATTTTATTGTACATCAGATTTATAAATATCAATCAGTGAGGAAAAATCTTTTGTACTTATATTATATGTTACTTCAGAATTATAAATATTACTTAGTAATGAAATTTATTGACAAAATTTTGTTATATTCAGTTGAGTGCTTTTAAGAAAATTGAAATTTTTTTCATTAAATATCAATAAATAATAAGATGATAAGTCGAGGTGTTACAAACTTCGTTTTAGTAACCAAATATTTTAACTATAAATCAAAATAAACAATGTAATAATTCATTAAAATAAATAGTTTGACATTATTGATAAAAAAGGTAATTTGTTTTGAGAAAAAAATGTTATAAAATAATAGTGTAATTTTTTTTACACACTCATTGAATCATAACCTATCATGTATAGTAATTTTATTCACTTTTAAAATAATTATTTTAAAGTGATTAAAATGATAATTTATGATTAAATGATAATATTGTAGTGCATAAACATTATTTTTTTTCTTTTTTTGCCTTTTAAACGCCTCTGCACCTTTTTTTTATATAAATATTTTTAATTTGCCTTTTGAATTTTAATTCACTTAACCCTAGCTTAACCACTAACGAGCCCAATTAAAAAAAAAAAAAAAAAGTGGGTTGGAATTGGATCGACAGATCGACACAAAGAAGCAACGCGAGGCAGGGGTTCACTTTTTCAGAGTCGAACAGCGGCTTAGTCGCAAGAGACGCAACCCAGAGTAGAACGACGAATAGGCGTGTAAGGAAACCATTTTATTTTGGAGCGCGTGGCTTTCGAATCCAATGGCCTTCAACAACGCACTGAGATCTGCCGCGAAGCTCGTCGCTTCTTCCGAATTCTCCCTCTCTAACTCAGGTCAAATCCCCCCTCTCCTTTTTTTTTTTTTTTATTTTTTTTATTTATCGTGATGTGTAATAATTCGCGAAATTTGATTCAATCTTTCGTCTTTACGATGGTGTTCCTTTTGGTTGTTTTAAGATGAATCTGGTTAAGGATGTAGCAGATTTTTTATTTTTAGTTTTTTAGTTTTTAGGGTTTGCTGGTTTCAGAATCAAAATCAAATTAGTTTGTGCTGTATTGAATGTTATTATTGGGGCTTTTTTAATATATAAATTGATTCAATTCAATAATTTCAATAAATTTTATAGGAAACGGTGAATATCATCATGCCTACGTTGTGAATGAAACGCAATTAGTGAGAGACATAAGCTTTATGACTTAAATAGACAATTCGTGATGATTTTATTTTTAGAGATTGTAGAGTTTGATGGGAGAGGTGTTGGGGGTGACTTGAGTTGATGGAAGTTTTCTAGTTGAATATAGAAAACTAGACCAAAAGGGGGCATTGTCTTGGTTTGAGAGTGCCACTTTTTGGGTTGCGGGTTGTGTGATCCTAGAGATTAGAGGAGGTTGAGCTTGTTGAATTTCAAGAGGAAATGTAGTGGGGTTGGGGTTGGTCACGACTCGTGAGTGACAACAAAGGTAGCAATGCTTCAAACAAAGGAGCTGGAGAGTAGAGATCATGTAACCTTGAACTGTGGGGACTTCTTGTGTTTGATTATGTGTCCCTTTCACAGCAAAGAAGCGGTGATGATTGTTGGGGTAGAAGGAGTCTTAGTTCCTGTTGCGTGTTTGCTGTATCTTTGCTCTCCTGAATGTGGGGGGTATGACTGCGTAGTGCATATATCTACCCTCCAATCCATAGACCCCTCTAAGTGGGAGCTTCATGCACTGGATTGCCCTTTATTAGCTGCACAATGTAGAATATTGGATTGGAAGATTTCAGCTATGCGTTAATTTATATAGTATTAGTGGAAATGTTGGCTTTGTTTTATTAAATAGAGAGGCATAGTTAAATCTTTGTTAATGGAGTTTTTTATGCAAGAAATTGGGAGTGCTTTAATTTGTTTTTGTGAATTACTTTATTTTCTTTGCATATCTGAGATTTTAGTATTAGTGTTTTTAAACTATTAAACTCACATTTTAATAATCAGGTTTTAAGTTCCAAATCCAGTATCCACTACCAAATTTATAGGGCGTTTAGTTTTTTGTATGTTTGAGAATTGATATGAGAAGGAATCAAAAGCAAATGAAAGGGAAGAGAAGAGAATGGGATGGGGAATTAACAGTAACATTACGTTGCTGTGTTCAATTGTTTTTACAATCTTCCAAGTTGATGTTCAAAAAGTATCCATGGAAATGCGTAAAGCAGAAGTCTTGGATAATTACATGATAATTCTTCACTTTCTTCCTCTTTTCTCCAAACACTCCCAAACAAGGGACCTTCTCTATCCAAATTTACCCTTAAAATATATATTGGGTCTTTAGTTTCTTGAACAGTTTTTTAAATTTTTTTTTGAACAGATATTGGGTCTTTAATGTCTACTGTTTCTTGGACCTTGGTCCAGTTGCTGCCTAAATATTTACTATATTTACAAGGTTGTGATTTGAATTTTGTCTACAACTTTCATTTTTTCCATGATTGAAAATCTGGATGTATATCTCACTGGTGAGATAGAAAATTGTTATAAACATAGAGATAAATTAAGCTTATCAGCCCACCTAGTTTGATAAGACATAGTTATTGTGGAGATAGATTAAGCTTGGACTTTGGACTTAATTAGCAGTATCTATTGAATAATTAGTTATCATGCCAGTGCAGTTAATGCATATAACATTTTATTATAGTATTAGTCATTTAGTTATACCACTTATCAATAAGGGATATGTTGTAAGCGTATCTTGCAGCTATAATGGTTTGCTCAACTTCATTCCAGTGCCGTTAATGCAGGTTTTGCAACAGTTCTACTTCCAAATCCCTAGAAATATTTGTAAAAGATTTATGGCATAGAGTAGCTGGCCCCATAAAAGCTATACCAGGGATGGCTGCTATATCAAAATGATTTAGCATAAACTATGTAATTATACTACACAAATCTAAATGCTCAATTTTAAAAATACTAACTAAAGACTTATCGTTGTTAAAAATCACAAGTAATGGTCTAGATACACAATTACCATCAATATAAGGCATAATTTGACTAGCCAATAATAATGAGAGGCTGAAGCTGAGGCTGAGTGCTCTGTCGGCGGCTTGGAACTTGAGATGATGCCATGGCTGCCCCAAAGAGGAGCCGCACCAGAAAATATATGACCTGCCAGAGATGAGTGATGCAAAGGGACAGAGCAGCAACGTATTGGGTATCATTCTTCGAAGTGAAAGGTTGTGAAATGTGAACATGGGCGAAAGGGTATGAAATTTAAAAGTCACTTTAAAACTTCAGAGGGGTAGTCAAAGTCGAACAAAAGGGCACAAAATGGGGATTTAATTGTCTGTAACCATAGCAGCCACAACCATAGCAGCCACAATGGTGATGAGTTGTCTGTTTTCTCCCAGTGATTCAGACTGTTATTGCTGAATCACAAAAACTGGCGTCTTTTAAATTTACATATTCTTGGAGACATTTTTTTAGTAAAATATTATTAATTTTTTGATAATCATCAACATTTATTGATATCTGAGTGTGTATATGTATTGCATATCAATACCCTTTTAGATCCATGGCAAGTTACTGTTTTCATCAGAGCATTCAACCTTCTTAGTTGAAAACAATATTATGTTGACAGTGAGCAGAGGTTTTCATTCAACTGGCATGAAGAGGATGGGAGGTGGACATGGCCATGATGAGCCCTACTATCTTCATGCAAAGCACATGTACAACTTGGACAAGATGAAGTACCAGGGGTTGAAAATGTCCCTTGCCGTATTCACTGCTTTCAGCATTGGTGTCGCAGTTCCTGTGTATGCTGTCATTTTCCAGCAAAAGAAAACAGCTTCTGCCTAGGCTCATCTTTTACTTCCATTTGCAACAATAAGGTGGATTTGAGGATCCTAGACTAGCCTATTGGTTCTGGTGTTCATTACTGCTTTGAACTTTATTTATGTTCAACCTTCTATATGGATTTTCCAGATATATCTGATAATAATCAATTTCTCTGCACTACCAAATACTTGTGCTTGGACACTTTATTGTTTTGCACATCTGTTTTGTGCGGTTTATCAATAGTTTGATTATTTGGTCGATGCATTTTTGCAATTAGTTCTCATTTGTAGCTTTCTAAGTTTCCATTGTTAAGGTAAGAATGTCCAAAAAAGGCAGTATCACATAAATGTTGTATTTGTTTTCTTATTTTTCTTTTGAAATAAATTACTCAAATTATACTTTTTTTGTGTGAATAAAGTTGCTGAAGAAAATGATAATTGCAGAGAAATTGTTTGCTTAAGGCTTGTTTATTGTTAAGTTACATAGTAATTTTCCTCATCCTTTATAATACATGAGAAAAAAATAATGTATTTTACCATGTTATCCTCCAATTTTCACCCTTCCATTTTTCATAGAAAATGAGCCTTTGACACCGTAATAGGGTGTTTAAAAAAGAGAACAAGTCATAATATCCAACCCGTATCAGTCTTAATATTGTAATATTTGTTATTCAAGGTATTTGCCTTCAAAATATGACAATAACAAAACAAGTCATTGTGTTGCACTGAAAAACAATTAAGATGAGTTGTAAGTGTTAAGATAATTGAACAGTGACTATCACTATACATACACGAGAGTCAATGATAGATTTATATGAGCAGAAATCATTACCCAAATTTCTTATTCGTTATCTCGTAGTGTAAGCAAAAAACCATAATTTCAGTTAGTTTATGTGTATCAGACACTTTATTAACTCTATTTGACACTTACAATTCTTCTTAATTGTTTTTCAGTTTAACCCCAAAATGACACTAATTGATCTAAAAATATTATTTCGCTAAATGATTGGAAGAAGGGATACCTAAAAAGAGAAAGAAAAAAATCCTCCTCTATCTAAAATATTTGCAACGGCTTATGGAATTGATTTATTATAAAATTGATTATGAATGAGTGTCAATAAAATTGATTTTGAATGGAATTGGTTTAATGAAATTAATTTTGAAGTGATGTGGTTTATGACTGAATGTTTTATTATAAAATTAAGTTAAGAGTAAAATGTAATATAAACTTTTGAATCCAATGCAGAAATTACTTAAAATTACTTTAATGTATAATTAATTTTGAATTCTTCATCAACATGAAATTAAATATGTGAAAATGTATGTATTCAAAATCAATTTTAAACTTAGAATCAATTTTTTAATGTCAAACCATTTAGCACAAAATCATTGGTTAGTCCAAATAATACTATATCTACATTATTTAGGTGAAAATTCAATATCTACATTGTTACTGGTATACCCGAATTAAAGTAGAGCCAAATGATTTGGACATGTGAAACATGTACATGATTTTCTAGCAATAAATTCTTATATAGGGAATGGAATAATTCCAATATATAAGACAAAGGAAGCACTTGAGAATTAAACAATTTAAAATTCATATCTTCAAATGTAACTATGTTCAAGTATTCCCATGAATCACAAACATCAAAATTTTACTTCCAACTTTGAATATTCGTCCCTTGCAACAACATTTACCCTTGATCTAACATGTCTACATTGATAGATTTCTCCAATAAACTTAAGAATTCACACATCACAACAAAGATGCTAGATCAAGGTTACATGTTGATGACTATATATTTTGTGGTTTGTGAGTGCTTTTTGTAGGTGTTGATAGGGGTTCACTGATACAACAAGAAATGAAAATATTAGAAGATATTTTAAGTCTAAGTTATTTTGTTTGATGGCAACAATTTTAAGATGGTTTGTATTTAGTTGAAAAAGAAGATGCAAGATAAAGAAAAATTATGAAAAATGTAATTCGTGAAAGTAATCTCTTTTACTGGTGATTAATTGGAATTATTACGATTTAAGTTGAAATTTCCGAATACCACAGTAACTTTATAGTATCGATGTAAAAGGTAATATAACAAAAGGACTCAACATGAAAAATAAAAAGACTTAAAAAGAATGGTAGTCTAATAAAAAAAATCCTTAAAATAGTAAAATGTGTGTATGTAAAACACAAGTATCATTAATATATATATATATATATATATATATATATATATATATGATATGATATGATAAAATTAAGAGTTTAACGCCTTTATACTGACAGTGGACAACTGTATTATCTAATTTTCTATATTTTGCAAAACTGGCATACCGCAAATTATAAGAAATAAAAGAAGTTTTGTATTCAAACGCGTGTAATTAATATGTACTTTAAAGCATAAAATACACTATAACAACACCCTAATGCGATGAAAGATGATGGAAAAAAATGCAACACAAACACAAAGAACATCCACCCAAAATAAAATGTGACGTAAAGAAACGTAATCGAAGAAAAGATAACCTCTCTGAATGCGATGAATGATTATATGGGCGAAAGAACACTCAAGAAAACTGTCAAGACGTACTAAAAATAAATTAAAATCAAATTAAGAACCAAAGAAACGAAACACTTGTAAAAGAAACACGAGACGAGAAAAAATCATATAAGAAAGTGTTATTTCTTTTTTCTGGTATTCGAATGAACAAAGAGAAGAATACAACTTACTACTCGAGTAGAAGAGAAAGAAAGGGTGACTAAATGGAAAGAAGGTTTAACTCTACAACCTAGATAAGTACACCAATACAACATTATACAGGCTAACAATGACATAATTCATGTTGTGAATGGTCATCCACTTCTCATAGAACACTGGACCATGTTTGATATATAAAGAAGTTATTAATTCCAACGGTCTTTCTTCTAAGCCAAATAATTGAACATTGACAGAGTGTCATGTTTGAAGTTCCCTAATCAAATATTGGCAAACGAGAGACCAAGACTCCTGACCCTGGCCTAGAGTAGTTGTACTTGTCTTGTAACCACAATTTCCATCCACTTAGACATCAATAATGTTCAAAATGTATTCTTACTATTCATCAGGAAATTTATACATATAATTTATCCATGTTTTCTTTTTGTTGTCATGTTCACCCTTGCAAGCGACAGTTGGAGTTCCCAAACTACTAACCATCGTGTGCATTTCATCGACACGTTCCCACATTGAAGGTTCATGCTTGGTAGATTTCACAGACTTTGGTGCACCCTTTGTTTTTATCTTCGTTGCAGGGGGACACATCGAAGTGGTATCTAGAAATTCAAGTTCACATATTTTTAGTCTTCAAGGTGATTTTACCAAACACGTCTAGTTGTGAAAATCTCTTAAACAATGCATCGTCCTCATGTGTCAGAGTTAAGTCCCCCAAGAGTTACCTCTGTCGTCTGAACTACAAATGCATAACATCTTCCAATGTACATGAATGCTCTTCAAAGGAATGTAGCCGTATATACTCATAAATTCAGTAAGCTCACAAGCACATGGTAGACCGTAAGTAACTCTAAGTGTGCAACCACAAGCACAACTATCAATACCTACAATGTCAACTTGTTGCAACTTATGGAAAATCAAGTCTTGTGCTTCTCTTGATACAAAGCCGCAAAACTTGTTATACACTGGGGCATTAAACATGCGCTCGAACACATTTGTGCTTCTTTGAAACGAAGCCTTAATCATTGTATGCTACAAGACAAACATGTTATTCATTGCATCCTAACAACTACACAAATCTTCCATGCTATCATGAAACAACCTCTTCAATCTCGCATGTGCCTTCAACCTTGTGTTGTAATAAAATGAGATGTGAATAATTTTCTTAATTTAATAAAATAAAACTTAAGCCAAAAAAATTAATGTCAAATAATTTATGTACCTATTTGTTGTTGTGTTTCCAAGATGCATGACCCAATCAACCTATGCTTATACAAACTTCTCCTTGAAAGGCGTCAACCATGTTTGTTGGACATAGTTAACAAATGTTTTATAATGTGCACACCGGGCTGTAAAGCTCTTAAAGCTTGCATTATATGATACTTCATCCAAAGACTGCAACAATAGTTCCCAAGCATCCATGATATTTTGCCATTCTTCACCCTTATCCACGAGGATTTTGCATTTTGCGTTGACATTCTTTGTAATGTGGAACAAACATAAAAAGTTGGTTGAAGAAGGAAACACAGTCTCCAATGCATTCATGAAAGCAAGATGCCTATCATTAACAATAACCTGAGGCAACATGTTATCTTTCGAAACAATCCTTTCAACTTGCTTAAAGCCATTCAAAATTATCCGTTCTCTTATAGCTTAAATAAGCAAAGACAACAGTGAAAGTCATGTTTGTTGAAGTGATACCAACAATGAAAGACGATACTTGTTTGTCTTGTAAGTTGTATCACAAATCAACACTGTTGAAAATGAAATCAGGAGTTTGATGGAATCTGGGTGTACCCACATTATATCTCTAACGACATCTTCATTGTCTAGTCATCTAAACGAGTATACATATTGGTTGCTTTCTATCAACTTCATTAGATTTTGTATTTCTGTCCTTGGATCCTTTCCTGGAGACGATATATCTGATGTTCATTGTATATGATTTTGATGGTATTGAGATTTGTCTGATCTTGATTTTTGATTGTTAACAAAATTTGATCATGCTTCACCATGTGTAAGATCTAGTTACTTTTGAAGGGTAAAATAGAAATAAGATTGTGTACACCAACGAGGATAATTGTCTTTATTAATAGGTATAGATAAAATTTTACTTTAATAAATATTTTACTTCAAATTTTACTATAATAATAAAATTTTATAGATTTATTTTTCTAAATATTCGTGTACTACTCGAACACAACAAGCCTTCATACTCGGTGGCCAATTGAGTAGTCTACTCGATATTTAGAGGAGTTGGTGGATATAATTAAGGTAAGAGGAAAACTCTATCTTTTATTATAAAGATAAACTTTATTCGAACCTATATTCTAATACCTGAATTTAGTGGCAGATCTAGGACTCGGAGTCAACGGGGAAAAATATTTATAAAAAAATAAAATCTAGGGTAAATAATCATTTTTGTCCCTAAATGTGTATAACGTTGGCAAATTTGTCCCAGAAAGTGAAAAAAGAGCGACAAATTCATCCATCTGTTAACTTCCGTTTGTTACCGTTAATGAAAGAGTCTACGTGGCACATTCAAGGACGAATTTGTCAATGCTCTACACATTCATGGACGAATTTGTTAGCGTTCTACCCAAAATATAATTTAATCTTTATCTTCTCCCTTTTTTAATCATTGCAAGCATAAAATTACAATAAACACTTAGAAATTTAGGAAAGCAAGCACAAGTTAGAATAAATATAACAATAAGCATAATATTGATTAATAAGCATAATTTGTCTGTTGCTTTGAAATTTATATTGTAACAACATTAGGTAGTGACAAAATTAAGTTGAGTCTCATTTTTTTTGTAAAGATTAATAAGGCAGTGCATTTTTGTGAGTCTCATATTTTGGGTAAGGTACCGTCACATTAGAAATTTCAAAGCAAAAATATGAGACAATACCTTACCCAAAATATGAGACTCAAACAAATTAAAATGCACAAGCATTAAGTTAAGCCTTACAAAAAAATGAGACCCAACTTGATTTTGTCACTACCTAATATGTCATAATAGAAATTTTAGAGCAACAGACAAATTATGCTTATTATTATGTTTACTTTAAATTATGCTTGCTTTCCTTTTTTTTAAGTGTTTATTGTAATGTTATGTTTGCAACAATAAAAAGGGAGAAAATGAAGATTAAATTATATTTTGAATAGAGTCCTGACAAATTCAACCCTGAATGTGTAGAGCGCTGATAAATTCGTCCTTGAATGAGTCACATAGGCTCTTCCATTAACGGTAATGGGCGGAAGTTAACAGATGAATGAATTTCTCGCCCTTTTTTCACTTTCTGGGACAAATTTGCCAGCACTCTACACATTTAGGGACAAAAATGGCTATTTACCCTAGATTTTATTTTTTATGAATATTTTGCCTCGTTGACTCCGAGTCCTAGATCCACCACTAAATTCAGGTATCAGAATATAGGTTGGAATAAAGTTTATCTTTATAATAAAAGATAGAGTTCTCTTACCTTAATTATATCCACTAACTCCTCTAAATATAACCAAAGACACTATGGTTGGTCTCTTCAAATTCATGACTGTTTCAATCTTACTAGGATCCACTGAAATCCCTTCTTTAGAAACAACATGACCTAAAAATTTCACTTTCTTGGCCCAAAATTCACACTTAGATAATTTAGCATACAACTTTTTTTCTCTAAGTGTCTGCAATACTATCCTAAGATGTTGTTCATGCTCTCTTTCTGACTTTGAATACACAAGTATGTCATCTGTAAAGACTACTACAAACTTATCTAGATAAGATCTAAATATCCTATTCATGTAATCCATAAAAATTGCTGGAGCATTAGTTAATCCAAAAGACATCACTAAATACTCATAATGCCCATATCTAGTCCTAAATGCAATTTTAGGAATATCTTCATTCTTAACTCTAATCTGATGGTATCCTGACCTAAGATCAATATTAGAAAATACTGTTGCTCCTCTCAGTTGGTCCATAAGATCATCTATTATAGGCAATGGATATTTATTTTTAATGGTTATCTTATTAAGCTGTCTATAATCTACACAAGACCTTATTCCCCATCTTTCTTTTTCACTAACAAAATTGGAGCTCCCCAAGGTGAAACACTAGGCCTAATAAATTTCTTCTCCAACAACTCCTCTAGTTGTTTTTTCAATTCTTCCAGCTCTAGAGGGGACATCCTATAAGGTGCCATAGATATTGGTCTAGATCCAGGAATTAGGTCAATAGAAAATTCTATTTCCCTTTCTGGAGGTATCCCTGGTATCTCATCCGGAAATACATCTAGATATTCTCTTACCACGGGTATATTAGAGAGTTCATCAGTTGACTCAGTTACATTAGCTGATAAAAGAACATACCCTTGAATTTTATTTTTACTGGAATAGAAAACAATGGAGTTCAAATACAGACACTGGGTTTGACTGTTTTCTAAAATTTCTGAAGGTAAAACAATGGTTTTATTCGAATAGTCCAACAATACATGGTTAGCTGCAAGCCAATCCATATCCAAAATTACACTAAACCCAGTCAAAGGAAGACAAATCAAATTTGCAGAAAAATATTTATGATCAATTTGAAAATCACAATTGAGACAGATTTGACTAGTAGTAATAGGCTTATTTGTAGGGGTAGAAACTAAAAGATCATTAGGTAATTGGGATAAAGGTAACCCTAATTATATAGTAGTGTCATAAGAAATGAAAGAGTGAGTAGCACCTGAATCATATAATACAGTTAAAATTTTATCTTTAATTCTGCACTTACCCTCGATGAGATTTTCAGATTGAGACGCCTCTGCTGCATTCATGGTAAAAACTATTCCAATCTGTTGAGGACGTGTTGTGCCTTAGGGATTTTCAACTCTGCAATTGTTAGCCTAATGCCCCATCTTTCCACATCTAAAAAATTGAACATTATTGCGATTGTGACAATCCTTTGCCAGATGCTTGTCTTTCCACATCGCACACAAGTGGTCTAAGCTATAGGGCATGGCCTATCTCCATGGATCTTGTGACATTTGTTGCATTCCAAGTCCAGTATGTGATTTTGTGAAACAGAATCTAATATTACATACAGTACAATATGTAGTGACCAGGTGCAAATACATAACATAAATCATGCATGCTTGCGTAAGACGATCGCATCGTCTACATCCAGTACGAGGTGTAGCTACATACAGTACGATATGTAGAGGCCAAATGCACCCTGGGAAAATTCATTTCATGCATTCATATAGTTTGCATAATTATTTTATGAATTTATTTGAATATATTGATGATTCACTAATGTACTAACATGTTTGGTGGTTTAGTTTTGCCTACTGAGAAATTTTATTTCTCACTAGATTTGTTTCATTTGTTTTTATGGATGGCAACAATGGTCAATTTCATTGACGCCTTGGACTGATGGCGGTACAAAGATAAAGAATTGTCTTTAGGAAATGAATTATGAAAGTGTTGTAGTATCTTTATGTTTCGTTGAGAATGACTCTTGTACAAGGACTGTGGCTACGTATTATATATATATATATATATATATCAATTTACAAACTTCTATAACTTCTATAATTTATATGTTTTAAAATTTATACTAGGATCCATTCAGTAAAAATAAAATAGTAATAAAAATTATCTAACGATTCTTAAAAATTTAACCCTAATAAAAATATAATATCTAGAATAATTTTATGTTGTTACACTTGTGACTGTTCCACCAATACTTAGCATCAGATTGTAACATATATGTAGCATAAGTTACTTTTTGTTGGTCATAACAATCTAGTACAGTAAATATGTTTTCTATTTCTCTAACCCCTTTTTCAGCCATGTGTGGATTAAAGGTTCCCTTAAAGACTGGTGGATTAGACTTCCTAAACTCAACAAACTTATGATATTCTATATCAGTCACCTGCCTCCTATTGTTATCTTGACTAGAGTTATTGTTGGTACCAGGATTATTATTATTATTATTATTATTATTATTATTATTATTATTATTATGGTTAAGTTGTGCCATCATTTGAGTAGCCGCTATAGCTTGTTGACTTTCTGCAGTCGCTTGTTGATTTGCAACAGCTGCTTGATCTTGCATAGCTGCTAGCATTTTATGAAGAATATTTATTTCCTCACTATTGATACTAGCTTGTGGTGTTGCTCTTCCTCTTGTTCTTCTAGTAGCCATGAATTCCTATTCACTTTCACAAAAATACCGAGGTGATAAGGCTCAATATAAAGTAAAGTGCGTCAGAATTAAACAAACACAAACAATCACACTCAAAGTACACAAAAAAACATGGTCAGTCCATTCTCCTTAGGCTCTAATAGGATGAACTGCTCTGATACCAAAACTGTAACGATCTAAAATTATTCTAGATATTATATTTTTATTAGGGTTAATTTTTAAGAATCGTTAGATAATTCTTATTACTATTTTATTTTTTTACTGAACAGATCCTAGTATAAATTCTAAAACGTATAACTTATAAAAGTTGTTAAGCTGATAAATATTTAAGTAGTAACAGTCCATTGTTACATAGGTCATTCCTTTTGGTTATCTCACTTTTAATACACCATAGAACTTAACTACTAGAAAACATCTCAGTCACCCTAGTTAGGATTATTATTTATTTACAAAAACCTACAACCTATGCCTTCATTTCAGAAGTTATCTCCAATGCTCTCTTCTTCGCTGACCAAGTTAATCGGTTCCATGGGTGGGTTTGGATAGGCAGGAGCGAACTGCAGGAATGAGTCATTAGGATTGAACAGTTCATTAAGTATAGAAATCGGAAAATGAGTGCCAAAATAAATATATGCGCGTGTAACTGGGTGCATGGTTACGACATAACAGTTCCTCTCCTCATCGATGTACCACCCCAAATCTAGCGCATCAAAGAATATGATGATTGAGGTCTAAAAATAAAACATGAAACAAATCTAGTGAGAAATAAAATTTCTCAGTAGGCAAAACTAAACCACCAAACACGTTAGTACGTTAGTAAAACATCAATATATTCAATTGAATCCATAAAATAATTATGCAAACTATATGAATGCATGAGATAAATTTTCCCAGGGTGCACATGGCCTCTACTTATCGTACTATATGTAGCTACACCTCGTATTGGATGTAGACGCTGTGATCGTCTTACACAAACATGCATGATTTATTCCATGTATCTGCACATGGTCACTACATATCGTACTGTATGAGTATCAAATTCTGTTTCACAAATCTCGTACTGGACTTGAAAACATAAATCAACATGTCATCAATCAAAATCCATCCATAATAAAATCTATAAGCAAAATACATACCACCTTATGGAAAAATATTGTTATCATAACATCATATGTATCACAAGTATGGTTAAATCACAATACCTTATTTAAGTAAGATCATTACCAACTTAGGCATGACCATTGAGTATCCTTAAGCTACAAAAAAATCATGTTAGTAATCTAACTAATAACCACAATATATTTTTCAAATAATTTTTAATTCCTTTAAACCTTCACAAGAAAATTATAACCTAGCATGCATCTTAATCTCCTTTCACCTACCACCTTACTACTTCATCCTCAAAATTAATCACTCAAGCATTTGAACCATTTAACTACATACCATTCAACCTCTACTTCTAGAATTTAAATCAAAACAGTCCCATATTAAAAATATGAACAAACAGCCCAAACATCATCAAAATCACTTCCGAAGATCATCAAATATCATTCCAAACATCACTAATATTTCAGCCTATAAATCATCACCTATCCTATGGTTTAAATCAACATTTTCACATCATAAAATAACCTTCAAATGACATGAAACTACAGCCTGAGTAATAGCCATAAATATGTAGATTTAAGCATGTAAATTAGTCCAAATAAATTCTTAACTAAAGATTGAAGCCTAGCCTACCTCAAGTGAGTTTGATTTTTGAAAAGGAATGGAGTAAGGGCTGTCTTCCTTGGGAAAATCCTCTAAGTAATGAGGTCTTGAAAAAGAAAATGGCTGATAGGTAAGATGGTAGAAGGGAGGTACGGTTAAAACAAGCAAAGGAGGTAGAAAATAGAAAAAGCTTAGTGCAAGGAGCAAGTAGTAGTATGATAGGTTTTGGAGTTGAAATTTACGTGCAATTTTTTTGAATGCCAAGGCTATTTATACTACTTTAATTGGTTCAGTTTTAAGGGTTTTAGTTGGGTTAAAACTGATTTTAAAAGTTCGTTTAATTAGGTTTTAACTAGGTAATCATTTCATTAGGAGATATTTATCATTAAACCTTATCTTTGACTTAATTCTTCTTGGTCAAGATTCCATTTAATTATTGACTTGGGGCAGCAGGCCTTCAACGTGGGAATTGGCTGGGAAAGGGAGTGCATTTGCATTTAGGTGTTCCACATGTACACAAAGCTTGGTTTAATCCTTTCACTTCAGCCAACCAAACAAATTTTGCAGCAGCCTATATTGCAAGCTTTGCCTTTAGCTAATTGTTTTAGTGGATTCTTTGTCTTATTGAGAGATTATATGCACGTGGATAGGTCTAGACTGAGGCAACCTTTGAGTTGTCACATTTTGGTCTAAAGATTTTAGTCCTTGGGCCAAAATTTCAAGAGTTACAACTTGTGCCCAATCCAAATGGTCCAAAGGGGTAGAAACACTTAACTAGATGGGGTTCGTTCATTGTTTATTATGCACCAATCTACTAACCCTTAAATCCTCATGTTTTAGTATGTCAAACTATACTCCCTAAGATTTCTAACAAGGTATCACATGCCTTATTTAGAGTTATAAAACTCTAGCTATAACATTTTTAATCTAGACTCCAAAACTGCTACCAAGCTAAGAAATTCCACACTGACATCTCTTAATGTTTTAGTTACTGCAAGCAGTACACAAACTATATTTTTTTATATGTTGTAGTAGACATCTACATCTTTAATTCCATATACCGTACACCTAATTTGGATAATAATTGAGAGAAAAATAAATTTTTCAATTCGGGTGGCAAAAATGGACAATTTTGGGCAGTTTATGTTCAAATAAATTCTATATTATTCTTTTTGTATCCAACTATCATCACACTTCCATAATTCAATCATAAATATAAACTCAAAATATAATTTTGAGGATGTTACAATGTTGGTCCTCAGTGGACCGCTAGGAGAATGTTGGACTGTGGGTTCTATTGGCCCATCATGTTTAGAGATGCTTATCACTTTTCCACCACTTGTAAGCAATGTCAGAGAGCAGGAGAGACCATTACACATAGGCATGAGATGCCTCAGCATCCCATTGTTTTCTATGAGATTTTTTATGTATGGGGTAATGATTTTATGGGTCAATTTCCTGTTTCTCATGGTTTTTCGTATATTTTGTTTGTTGTTGATTATGTTTCTAGACGGGTTGAAGCTAAGGCCACCAGAACTAATGATCTAAAGTTGTTGTGGATTTTGTGAGACATTTTTTTTATTGTTCATACATTTTTCATATATTTTGCATATTATTACTAATGTTTTTTTCCATGGTGCAGTTGAGATTAAAAATGAAGTTACCGACAAGGTCTTCAAAGTGAATGTTCACCAACTCAAGCTATTTCATGAGAGCCCTCAAGTGGAGGAGGAGCTTGTGGCGGACCTCTTGTTAGTCTTGCCAATTTTATGTGATGATGTGCCTTGAATGACACTTGTGGAGTTTCCTTTTTCCTTCTTTTCTATGTTGTCTCTTTGATTGCATTTCATTGCATGCTTACATTGAGGACAATGTGCACTTTAAGTATGGGGGGAGGGGAAGGATTTACAAAATTTGTTTTCTTTTATTGTTTTTCTGTATTTACTATTTTTACATACAAAAAATAAAAAAAAAAGATTTTGCAATAGTTGTTTTTTTGTTTTTGTTGAATTTAGGCATTTTTTCATGTTTTTCATAAGATTTCTATAAATTGTGAGAAATGTACTAATTTTTGGATACTTGATGTGAATCATTGTTGCAATTGTTGAAGTGATAAGTAGGCTTGAAAAATAAAATTTAAGGTGGATCATGTGTGATAGAATTATGCCTTGTGAGTTTTTGGGCCTTTTTGGATGAATCACATTATTATATTCATGTTCTTTCATGTGTGATTTCACCCTTGTGCTAGATTACTCTAGGTTTTTCCTTGTCTCTCTTATCATTCCTTGTTATACATGCATTGATTGAGATGATTTAGGCCTACTAGATCTTTTTGAGCCTTTTAACCTTTACTTTCTTGTGTAGCTCATTATAAGTCAAAAAGTAGAACACCAGGTTATCCTAACTTTAGAGAGAAAATAGGCCTTGAAATTGTTTTGGGAGTGGTTTTCAAACAAGTGTGGGGGATTTGTAATTTGTTTTGATTTGGAAGAAAAGAAAAAGAAAGAGTATAAAAAGCAAAATTTCAAAGAAAAAAATTAAAAAAGAATAAGAAAAAAAGAAAAAGAACTACAAGAAAAAAAATTGCAATAAAAGTGTGTTATGGTTCATTTTCATCCTTGTAAGTTCTTTTTAATTTGTTATTCTCCACATTGTTTTTTTGTTTCTACCCCTCTTTTTACTTGTTGGATTACTCCTCATTTTCCCTCTTTTCTCTTAGTTTTAGCCTAAATATCTTTCTCTTATCCACCCCTATCTAAATCATACATTACAAACCAATAAAAGCCCTTTTGATCTTTTAATGCATGTGTTTTTCAAGTTGAGTGAATTAGAGTCTTGTCAAAATTTGGATGTGCTAGTTACATGTGGTGTATGAGTGTAAACACAAACTCATACACATTTGATGAGGTTGAGTGTTGTTCTTTGAGAGAATTCTATCACCTTGGTACATTCTTAATTTTAACTTGACTACTTTTTTACTTTGCATTTTGTGATCATGCGTTCATGGAGTGCTTGTTATCTTGATATCATTCTTCCATTTGTCATCTTTCTCACTTTGTGTATTATTAGGATCCATTGAAAAATGTGTGTGCCTTTTTATACCTTTTTTTAATTTGTGGTTTATTCTAGTTTAATTGTTTTTCTCTTAGTCTTTCTTTTAGTTTTGCCCAGGAGTGCAAAAGATAAAGTGTGAGGGAATTTGATTGAGCATTTTTAGTATAGTAATTTTCTATTCTTCTTAGCTTATTTGACTTCTTTTAGATTCTTATTTGCTCACTTTAACTCAATTTTGGTCTTAGGAAAATAATTGGGCTTAATTGATAATTGTTGTTTGTTTCCAGATTTTGTGCTTACTTGACTTATCTTACTTGTGTAGGACCTATAGGATTCTACAAAACTCCAAATGGAGCATATGAGTAGTGCCTGGAAAGCTAAGAAAAAGAGCTACAATCTTGTCAGAGACAAGCATAGGCTAATTCTTCTTGTTAGAGGGTCAAATTAGGCTTGGAAGTCAGAACCTCTGCACTCGAGTTTTGGGTTGCGAGTTTGGGTTCTGATTAATGTAATTAGTGTAACGCCTCTCTTGACTCTCTCGTGCTTGATTGAGTTTAATTAAAAACTTGCGTCCACTTTGTATTAAAATAATCTTAGTTGTAATTTTTTCCCGAAAATTCTTTTTGCCATGTTTGCTAATTTTATGTAAATAGCATAAACGATTTTCCTCACCACAGTTCATTTATAAATAAGAGTACAGTCCATGATACAGTCCACTATACAGTTCATAATATAATACATGTCCAATAATATACAGACAGTCCAAAATACATAAGAACCACAAATAACAAGCATCACAACATCAACATCACATCTTCCAATCA
>PYAF01001352.1:10996-21141 GCA_007407185.1 Glycine tomentella | reverse complement strand
GCAAAATCGTCATTTCTGAAAATATTATGGGAAGCTCTGTAATTGTTACCCTAAGGGTGTTTAACTCATGTTTCAAACATCCTAGAGTACTTATAGAATTTTCTCCTTAAGATATCCTGCTAAGATGCCTAGGGGTATTTTGGTCATTTCCAAAATGTCCAGGGGCATTTCCGTCATTTTCCTAAATTCTTCGGTACTGTCTCCAATTAACGTTTTACCCCTGTAATTAACTGTGATTCCTAAATTTCGGGGTGTTACAATTAGCATAATTAGTTAGTTTAGATAGGCCTAATCAGAGCCAATCCCTTCATTATGTTCAATCAATATATATTAATGTAGGAGTTATTTGAGGACACACAAAAAAAGAATTTCTAGCTTCTTGTGCAAGTTTTTTAGAATTAAAATATTTTCTCTTTTTCTTTCAATTGTTTTTCATTGTTCTTTATTTTTCTTCTTCCTTTCATCTCTGTTCTGAAAACAATAGGAATACCAACAATAATCAAGAGGGGGGTGAATTGGTTTAAACTTGGTCTTTTAAAATTTATTTATAAAATCAGAGTTAAGGATCTTAATCACTTTTAAACCAAAAATGCTTCTAAGCAATCAAATCACCCAGCTTAAGAAATCAACTGCTCAAAAACAGAACTTGTTGAGTAATGATAATAAAACCAAGAACAAATGAACAAGATAACTATTCGAGATTAAGGAATAGAAAATCAACACAAGAATATATACTGGTTCACTTCTCAAGAGAAGCTACATCCAGTTCTTCTAATCAACACTAGATTAGAGTTCCACTATTATAAATTTCAGTTCTTAGAAGCTTTACAACAATTCCTCTTTATCAACCCTAGATAAAGAATAGAAATCTAAAACCCTATTAGACTTCTAATGATCAAGAACCAGAGAACACTACTCTGTTCTTCCCTAGAGAACTCTACTCTAACACAAGCTTCAAAGAACTCTTTACAATAGCATCAAATAACTAAAATTGCAAAAACAAATTTACAACCAAAGAGAATGGAGAGAAACAACCTGATGATTCAATGAATATGAATGCATGTGGTTTACCAATCAGGATTAAATTGAAGAAAAATAATTTCAGAACATGCTCTCCAAAACTTCTTTGAAAACTCTTGCCCAAGAAATCATTCAACACCCATGAAGATTAAAGAGTGGGACAAGAACTTAGTTAACCCAGAAAATCACTTTCTAACTTTGAGAATGCTTGTGTGTATTCAGAAAATTCGAAGTATTCAAGTTAAGTTTCAAGACAAGTCTTACTCATATTTATAACAACTTTTTGTAATAGACAATAATTGATTACACGCGCCAAATAATTGATTAAATTGTCACCTAATCGATTAAAGTGTTCAAAGCTGAATTCTGGGTTTAACAACAAACAAAATAATCGATTAAACCGAGCTGTAATCGATTAAAGCAGTGGAGTTTTATTTCTGAAGCAGCTTGTGTAATCGATTACAATTTATGGTAATCGATTAAAGTAGTGAAGAATTCTTTTCTGGATAGCTTATTTAATCGATTACAATTTATGGTAATCGATTAAAGTAGCAACACATAACTTTTGTTTTACACTATGTAATTGATTACAAAGGATATGTAATCGATTAAAATGTTTTTCAATGCTTTTCCAGATTTAAAATAGAAGCAAATAATCGATTATACTGATGTGTAATTGATTAAAACAGCAGGATTACATTTTTTTCAAAAACATTACCCATTTCGTTCCTTTTCAAAATAACTTTGATACTTTGATGATAACATTTAAGCATGTAAATGATTATGTGCATGCAATGCAAGGATAAAAAGATTGGCCTCTCATACACTTCATTTTGAATTACAATCTTTTCAAGGCATGTGAAAAGCTTAAAACATTCTTCCAAGTCATAAGCTTCATTCTTCTTGTTGCCCCCCTTATATCCAACATGTTCTTCTATTTTTCTCACACAAATTTTGTGGCTTTTCCACTGATGATGATCATGGAAGCCTAAACAATTAATCAATCCAAGGATCCAGTCCAAGCAAGGAGAATTTGAATTCTGATTTGGTATTCTAATTTTTGTGTTAATGTTCATATTCTTCTTCAATTCTCTTTTCGATTTTCATGATTATGAATATGTTTAGGATTGAAAATGAATTAGGTTATAGATTTATTTCCTAATTTTGATTTTTGATCATAGATTATTTGGATGATATTTTAATCCGGTTTGTGATTTCAATTGATTTAGGAGTTAATTCGATTGAACTGCTTCTAATGATATTGAATGAACCTACATAATATGATCATTATCTAAGAACTATGATAATTTGCATCACTTGGTTTGGTGAATTGGTTTGATATTCTTGAATCTGTTTTACAACATCTTTTATCACTTCTGTTAGTTTCTGCATTTTTTTTCAATTCTTGTTTGTGTTTCTACCATTTTTGTTTATTGTCTGCAAACTGTTTGATAAACCCCTCTACTATTTATAAGTGGATTAAGTCAGGAACCAAATTGGACTGTATCTCTGAGTCGACCTAGGTTAATCCTGTGCTACAAAATTATCTTAGTTTTATTTGTTTTGTAGCGATTCAACAGTCGTTATCAGTTCCTTGAGAGTAGTACGTAGGCCTGAGTCTCGTCTCTCTTTCTTGCTTATTTGTTTGTTTGTATGTGTTTGTTGATGCACGTGCAACGAGGGCTACACACGCGATGCAATGGTAACAATCTAGAGGATTGGGTAGAGATTAAGGAACTAGTGGTTTTATTTCCTTCTATGAGAAGGTGAGGTTATGCCAAGGAAGTTGATGATGGACAAAGATACACTGGGGTATAGTGGGTGGAGAGGTTCGTGGAACCTAGGAGAACTAGCGAGTGGTTACTATCCGAAATTTGGTGCACTCAATTGGAGCAAGTAACTCACAGACCTCACTTCGCTACTCTTGATGGGCTCCGAGACTGTGTTTTTTGAGTTGGGAGATGAGGAGTTGGTTTATGATGTATCCATGTGTAGCAATCAATCCCGACTGTCATCCACATGATTTTGTAATACCACCAAGACCTAGGAGGATTGGTCGGTTTGATAGTTACGCACTTAGGATGCAAGAGTGTTATTTTTTTAAGATAAGCACACACAGTGGTTATGTAGATTGTTTGTTTTGATTTTGTTTTGCTATTTCCTATTTTATGTGGCGATTGACGAGTAAAGGACTCACCCTTGCAACCACCAATTTCAAGGGGAGGTCATGGAGCATCAGCAGAGGATCCTCATGATTGAATCAAGTGCAATATATATGTATACATGTTCCTTCTTTTCCCAAAAGAAAAAATATACATATATTGAGATATTTTAACAATTTAGAAATAGAAACTAATTTAAATGACCTGTATTCCGTAATATTTATTATTTAAAAAATCTTAAGGCTATCTTTTAGAAAAATATTTGAGGTGTTATAGGTTGTATTAGTCAAATTGAAGTTATGTATGAAGAAGTCTCTAATGTGTTGAGCAACATTGAGACTATGCTAAAGTGTAATTTCAAAAATTTCAAAACCCAATCAAGGCCAACAACTATCAGTGTAGCGAGAGCATCAACCAAAATTTGCAAAACGCCCACTGTAGGAGGCGCTAAATTTTACCATAAAGATATGAAAAGTGAGACCAAGTCAAAGCCACAATAAAAGGGTTTCTTATCCGGTATGAAAGTGTTGTATTGCAAGTTTCCTCTGAAAGTGATGGTGTTGACGATGTCACTAATACTTTGGGGACAAAGAATGAAACTATGTTGGATCCTAAAATGACCATGAAACATCTTGCCATGCAACTGAAAACAAACACAAAAGCCCTACTGGTGATCGTTGTCAAGTATCCAAATATTTTTTGTGAAGAGACAATAAAGCAAAGGTAACTTGTTATTAGCATGCCTTAAATACTTATTAGTGTATGTTTAACAAAAAGATCGATCTTTTTTTGCATTGAAGGCACTTTATGGGTAAACTTCTACACAAATTGCAAAGGTGGGTAGCAACAAAAAATTATCTTTCACACTGACTTTATCAACAAATGCATCAAATTTCAAGAAGTTGACAGGGAAAACAATCATTGGGAAAAAAAATAAGGAAAAAGCTAACACAAAATAGCCAACCACCAAAAGGAAAATAGTATCAACACATGAGAGAACAGAGTATGTGAAACATCCAAAGGTGCAATATTTGATTAATGACTCTGACAATGAATATATGAAAGACAATGCTCACATAGTAGGTTGTATTATGCCAAAGGTAAGCTGTCTTTAAAATAGCTAACAATAGTAATACACATTGCAATATATATATATATATATATATATATACACATTGCACAATGTTGTGGTCCAAAGTAAGAAAAACCACATTTTACTATATTACAAGTAAATTTTTAGACTGAAATTTTGGATCAATCATATTGCTATTTTTTTAAAATGTAAACAACAATCCTCCACGAACTACAATCCTTCATCCCATATAATTGGTCGATTTCTTTCTTTGTAAGTTAAATTATTTTCAAGCTTGGAGACACTATAGAACCAAGAAAACATTTTGATTACCTTTGTCCAGGAAAAAACTATCTCTGAAGAGGAAACATGTTTCATAATATTCACTACTCACACATGTACTATTTAGGACATACTAATATGTCTCTTTTTAGAAAATAACTTGGATGACTCTTAAAGCATCAAATATGTAGAAAATCCTAACATACAAAACACTATGGAGTCTTCCTCCATCATTTATGGTTTGTTATCAAGACATTTTTTTTTTATTTTTTTTCCCTTATTCGACAGACACAAATTTCTAATGAATTTTTATTTGCAGAGAGATGTTATGCAAGGGATGACAATGGAGGACCTTGTTATATTGTATGCTGAAAAGTGAATGTAACTGTTTGAATATCTTTTGTATCAATCAATATGTAGTGGTAATATTGTTCGTCATCGTTTTAGTATATGAATTTGTACCAACTCTATTTTGCATTCCATCAAAATTGTCATAGATATACATTCCTCTACAAGAAGAACCCTTTGGTCATTGGTTTTTATGTGTTATTTCTATTCAGGAGAAAACTATTTATAGCTTTGACACACATATTGAGGTTGAAAAGATGAAAGCTAGAAAAGATGCAATTGAAAAAATGGTAGTCTTTGAATTCCATTAATGTACATGTTATACATTTTTCAAATTTCTATTAATTGACACATCAAGTTCATGAATACTTATGTGCAGTGTGTGGTCATTTCTGAAATGACTGGAACTGATTTTTATCCTCCTAAATACTTGCATGAAAAATTCGAAGGAGGCTCATGGGAAATAGTTTATGCTAAAAGAATTCCAAATTATGGCCACAGGTAAATCAAATTGCTTAACATCCCCATTAACCATGTTGGTTACATCAATTCAAATTTTCACATTTCATATGTATCAAATAATTTTAGTAACATTATTGTGTTTGTAGAAATAATAATTTGTTTGTTGTTGGGTTGGTGAGCATCATATGCCTCATTTTTGTGTAATTATATATTACCAGCTTCTTTATTGCCTAACAGGTTCATGAAAGAGTTGTAAGAATAAGGCTAGTTCTTCAATTGCTGGACTCTTTACACAATGAAATCTGGAAGAAGGTTGAGAAAAAGGTCAAAACCTTTTGGAAGACAATGGTGTATACCAAAAAGAGGTTTTGTCAGACCAAAAAATTGTAACTTGTACACCTCATGGTTAATCTTTTGGAACTGATATTTTTGTTTTTTTGCCATGTGATGATGCTCCATAAAACTACATAGTTGTCATGGTGCACCCTAATGTGTATGAATTACCTGACTTCACCCTAGATTTTGTTTCAAGAACTTTATAGTGCCTGACACGGTTATTGCTAGCCTCTTTTTAAGTACCTCATCAATATTTCAATAGTTAAACGCTATTAGTATATTACTATTTTAAAAATCTCATTGATGCAATTCCTTATGCAACTAATCAACGGACAAAAGAAAATTAAGAATAGAACATAAATAATCACAATGGCACCATTTTTTTTAGAATGTATGCCACATTAATCAAAATCAGTAAGGTAAGCCTTTAATTGATATGTTATTATTTATTTTTTGTCACCAAATATGCAAGCCTACTCATATAAATGTTATTAGTGATATCAAACCAACGTATGTCCAAAATGTAACAAGTAACAACAACAAAAATAGACAAAGGACCTTTTAACTAAATTGAATTGTATACCTCCATTAAGGCTTTTGCTTTTTATGCCCTAATTTTTATTTGGATACTCCATTTTCCTTTTCTATTTTCAATTTTGTCCCCAAGACTACCCTGTTTTCTTTCTCCTATCTACCTAAGCCTTCAATTTGGCAATAACTAATAAGAGCCAGTGTACTTTAGGGATAAACAATATGAAGGGTTGTACAAGTCAAAATAAGGGGTGTAAATAGCAACTACCTAAATTAAATATGTCCCGCCCAATTCACAAATGTGTACGAATTAGACAATTTCAAAGTACTAAATTAAATTGAAAACAATATGAGTAGCACACAAACCAAGAGGGGGGTGAATTGGTTCTTCTTGCCCAATTAAAAATTTTGCTTCAACAATCAGAGTTTAATAGATCGCATCACAAATCAAACTAAGAATGCCTTTTGTCAATCAAGCTTTAATCTTCATGAAATACAATTACAGCAAGATTGTTTCTATTAATTATGAAAGAGTTGAGCCAATGAATGACAATCAATAACCCAAAGAAAAGATTAAAGAAGAGTAAGCAACGCAAAATTTATACTGGTTCACTTCTCAATCCAGGAGAAGCTACATCCAGTTTCCTAACCAACAAGCTAGGATCTAACTATATGCAATTTGTTCTTACAAGTTTTACAGTCACTCTCAATCAAACCCAGACTAAGAACAAGCCATCTAACACCTATAAACCCTTTGTGATCAAGACTAAGAGAAACAACCCTTCTCTCATCTTCCTCTAGAAAAACCTATTCTAGACAAACTCTAAGAATCTATTGCACAAGTTACAAACTCAGAATTTCTAAAAGAAATATACCAAAGTAACAAGGAGAGATACAAACTGGGATCCAATGCAGATGTATGCAGATGATTAAGAATCTTGAACCAAGGTTGAATGAAAATCTCAAAACAATATCTCCAAAACTTTTCTTTAGCATGTGCTCAAAAGGAAATCCTCACAAGGATTCTTGAAGTTAGTTGAAACAGAGGATTTATGGGTTATACACTGAAATGCTCATAGTATCTTTTCTCTCTTAAGAATGAGTTATAAAATTTATTGTTTTTAAGTCAAACAAGCAACAACTATTTATAGAGAAAATAGTTATAACTATCAGTAATCGATTAAATCACTTAAGTAATCGTTAAAGTGTTCTTGAGGCTTTCTTGAAAAACTTTATGAACAATGTAATCGATTATCACAAGAAGCTCTAATGAAAAATAGGATCATGTAATCGATTACCATAGTGTTGTAATCGATTATCACTGGAAGTTCATTATGTGATTTTGAACTGTGTAATCGATTACCATATTCTCGTAATCGAGTAAAATTGCTCTTTGTTTTCAAATAATTGAAAACAATAGGAATACCCATAATAACCAAGAGGGGGGTGAATTGGTTTAAACTTGGTATTTTAAAATTTATTTGTAAAATCAGAGTTAAAAGGTCTTAATCACAATTGAACCAATAATGTTTCAAATCAATCAAACCACTCATCCCAAGAAATCAATTGCTTAAAACAGAAGTTGTTGAGTAATGAGAATAACAGCAAGAACTAATGGTCAAGATAACAAGAAGAGATTAAGGAATAGAAAACCAACACAAGAATTTATACTGGTTCACTTCTCAAGAAAAGCTACATCTAGTTTCTTCTAATCAACACTAGATTAGAGTTCCACTATTATCAAATTTCAGTTCTTACAAACTTTACAACAATCACCCTTTATCAAGCCTTGATAAAGAATATAAATTTAAAATCCTATTAGACTCCTAGTGATCAAGACATAAAGAACCATTCTCTACTCTTTCCCTCTAGAGAAACCTACTCTAGAAAAAGCCTCAAGAACCCTTTACCATAGTTACAAACAACCAAGAATTCAAAAACAAATTTACAATAAGAATTAATGTAGAGAGACAACCTAATGATCCAATGAATATAAATGAATATGAGTTACCAATCAGAGTTGAAATGAATAAATCAATTTCAGAACTTTCTCTCCAAAAACTTCTTTGAAAATCTTGCCCAAGAAATCTTTCAATACACCATGAAGATTAAAGAGTGGGACAAGAGCTTTGTTAACTCAGAAAATTACTTTGTAACTTTGAGAAGGCTTGTATATGCTAAGAGAATTCGAAGTATTCAAGTTAAAAGTTTAGAAAAGCCTTCACCCCATTTATAACAGATTTTTATAACAGAATGTAATCAATTAAAGCGCCTAGTAATCGATTAAAATACTATATGTAATCGATTAAATTTCCAAATAATCGATTAAAATGTTCTTAGGACAACCTGGAAAAATACAACGAGTAAAGCAAACGATTAACCCGAGTAGTAATCGATTAAAGCAGACAAGTCTAGTTGTAACACAAGCTTACGTAATCGATTACAATTTTTGATAATCGATTAAAGCAGATAAACACATTTTCAGAATACACTTATGTAATCGATTACTAAATGTGGTAATCGATTAAATCAATTGAGTATGTTTAAAAATGAACTTCAATAGTCAATTACGATATCATGGTAATCGATTAAAACAGAAAACATGATTTTCATTGTGTACTATGTAATCGATTACAATACCATGGTAATCGATTAAAATGTTCTTCACAGCTTTTTCAGAATCAAAGCAGAAGCTTGTAATCGATTAATCCGTTATGTAATCGATTAAAGTAGTAAGATTTCGTTTTTCCAAAAACTTAACCATGAGAATTTCTTTTCTTTTGAAATCATGAATAACTTTGATGCTTTTAATGATATCATGTATGCAAGTTAATGACCATGTTCATGCAATGTAAGGATCATAAGATTAGCCTATCATACACTTGAACAAATTACAATTTCCTTGGCATGTGAAAAGCTCAAAACTTTCTTCTAAGGCACAAGCTTCTTCTTTAGCTTCATCTTCTTGCTACTCCCCCTATATCCAATAGTAATAGATTACCACTTTCTTGTAATCTATTAAACTAGTAAGAAAACATTTTTCCCAAAACTTGAAACATGGAACACTTAGCTTTTTATGCACTCATGAAAACCTTGAGTTTCAGAAAAGCTTTTTATGAAACTTTTTCTTTGTGAAAACATGAATGCAAAAGCAGGAATGAGATTTATGCAATGGATCATAGGAGGCATCAATTTAGACATACACAAATTACAAGTGTCATTCAATTGAATTGGCATGTAAAAAGCCTAAACATTAATGTCTAAGATCATCAGCTTCATGGATCTTCTTTTGCTTTGATCCAACATAAATAACCTGCTCAAATAATAATTATAAGCCACAACAATTTCAAAGTCACATGTGGCTAAATACGAACATAATCCACCACAACAATATCAAAGTAGAAAGTGCAACGAATTTGAAATGACAAAAGTCATTGCTACTCCACAAGTCGGTGCAAAAAATGCCTTATCCAGTAGAAAACATCTCCAATTTGTAGAGTTGACTTTACATTATACTGCATAATATAGTGTAATAAACAACAAGTAGTGGTGGATAATAATACCCATACATATTCAACATCATTCATATCCAAAAGATACCTCTTCATCTTCAGAAGACACATGTTCATCATTAGATGCCAAAGAAATATTATCATTATCACTATTGTCCACCATAGTATTAGTGTTATGCAACAATGGGCAAGTTATCCTATTATGTCCAGGAACACAGTAGAAACTGTAACGACCTAAATTTCTACTAATTTTTATTAATTTTACTATTACTTAAAGATAAGTTTCTAAGAAGCGTATATTAGTAAAACTTCTAAAACGTAAAACTTACAAAAGTTTTGAAACTAATACATTATACATAGTCATAGTTCTTGTTACAAAAGTTCATATAATACAAGTACAGTAATTTCCATTCTTCAGTC
>PYAF01001350.1:0-10688 GCA_007407185.1 Glycine tomentella | reverse complement strand
AATTCGTCTATGTTCTCTTTAAGTATCTATATTTCATTTGATTGGTTGGAAACATATATAGGATTCTATGGAAAATTAGGAAATAAAGTTGGTTATCATGTGTTTGGTAAAAAGAATTCAAAAGAAGATAAAGATGGTTTAAGTGTGTTGTTGAATGTTTCTATTAAAACTTATAGAATTCGTGTATTGCTTGATGATTAATAACCCTTGATGAACTTTGAGTATGAAATGGTGAATCTTGATGAATTTTAAGTATCAAGTTGAGTGGTGTATGATGTTGATGTGATAAGATGACTTGAGTATTGAGAAGATGAAATATAACATGTTGCTTATGAACTCACATGCATTTTAAGTGGTTTTATGATGAGAAAGGAGGAGAAATACTATGTTGAGTTGAGATGTATGTGATGAGAAGAGAATAATTAAAAGATGTGATAAAATGAATCATCCATGCATTTTCATATGCATATGCCTGGCGGGGGTTAATCCGTGGTGTTATGCCTTGCGGGGATTAAACCGTGGAGTTGTTTGTCAGATAGTTAGAGAAACTGAGTATGAGCATTCAGACAGTAAGGAGTCTGAGTTAGGGGATGCTTCGGCAGTGGGGAACTCACGCCACCCATGATGATCACATGTAGTGTGGGTGACTTTCCTGTGCACCACTATGACATCCTGACTGATCATGCAAGTTCTAGACCAGTGATTGGGGCTATCTGACTGTGGCCACTGATAATGAAATGTTGAGAACCTGAGATCTCAGACATGCATCATATAAAAAGATAAGCATGCATTCTATACATCATGGAAACATGGTTACCTGTTGATGTAAGGTTGTGTAGGTGATATGACTTAATTGTGTGCTAATTTAATTGGTGAGTGAAACTTCTGTGTGGTTATTTTGTAAATGTTATTCAGTGCATATGTGTTTTATTACGTATGTTTTATTCAAACCTTGATTATCATATACTTACCCGAGTTGTGTCTGTGGTTGACACCTGTGATGACCCCAACTTATTTGGGCGAGCAGAGGATCAGTAAGCTATGGAAACTGGAGGAAGAATTAATGAAGAAGCTGGATGTACTGTGCTTGTGATTTCCTGTTTATCTATATGTGGTGCCACGCTGTGTTAAGTTGTCTGTATAAAACTATTTGGACTGTACTTGGATTGTTAACAATTCAATATGTATTAACGAATTTTATTTGCATGAACCGTGGTGAGGAAAATCGTTTATGTTACTGACAAATCGTAAATTTAGCAAGCAAAGTGAAAAGAATTTTGTAAAAAAAAAATTATAACTAATTTAAAGCGGACACAATATTTTATCTAAAATAAACCAAGCACGAGAGAGTTAAGAGAGGCGTTACATCAGGTGATAAGTGCCACATTTTAGTAAAAATAGGATTCAAATATGGCACTTATCCGTTATTTTGATTTGATTTATTCACAAGTTAACCCTAGAAACCTAGTCAATTGATGGTTATATAAAGGTAAGTCATGCTTTCATATTTTGAAAAGATTTCGTCCAATCGAATAATTCAATTTTGCTAGATCTGAAGGTTACGGAAGAACCAAGCTTGCAAAAACCAAGAGCAGGGAGTGAACTAAGCAAAGAATGAAGTCCCAACAGCATTCCAAGCCCAAGAAGCACCAAGGCCCAAGGATTTCTTCATGATTAAGCTTTAAGCTTGCCCAGGCGGCCATTCTATGCCTATTTTACTTGTCTGGGTGAGTAACAAGTTCCAAGAAAGCACTTTAGCTCGCCCAGGTGCCCAATTTGTGAAGGAAATGGTGGCCTGGGCGACCAAAGCAGTCAGGTCCACAAAACCTATATATATGGACGGATTTTTGAGGTTGGAGGCATTCTTTTCACTCCAATTCACCTACTTGTTCCATTTCTAGCTTGTTTTAGTTCCTAAGTGAGGGTAGAAGCTTAGGGAAGTGAGGAAGAGTGAATTATATAAGGAGATTCTGACGAAAAGAGGATCGATGATGAACTTAGTCAGTGGTTCTCTTGAGGAGGTTCTGCCAATGTTCGCTTAAACTTCTCTAAGGATTGGACGTACTCTTCTTATCCCTATGCTCTTTTAATTATTTATGCATTGTTCTATTCCTTATTGGTGATTTTATTCTACGCTTAACTCTTGATTCTAATTGATCATTAGTTTCATGAATTTAACCCTAAAGGCGACTGGAAAGTAAATTTAGGGTTTGAACTGAATTAAATCACTCACTACGTTACGTTGTTAGGAATAGGGCTTAACGTTTTGATCGCATTAAACACGAGAATAAGATCTTAATGCTAGGGTATTTAATTAAGTATGAGGAATCGATATTTAGTAAAATATCCTTAGGACTTTAATTGCGAGGAATCGAATTAGGGTTATTTAAACGTGTGCGGCAATAAGAATAGAAAATGCATAGGTAAAATTAATTAAAAGGATAAGAAAGACGAAATCCAATCCTACACTTCCTTGACTTGTACTCGTTTATTTATTTTCCGTAATCGTTTATTTGTGTTCCGTAATCTTTACTTTATGAATCTCAGTTTTCATCATCTGTATATAACTACTAAACTGGTAACAATTTAAACCAACCGACGTAAACTCAAATCCCTGTGGAGACGAACTTTTACAAATTTGTAACTTGCAACGATAAAACAGTGTGCTTGCTGTGAAATATCCTAATATCAGGATACTTATTGTAATAAAACATTGATCAGTGGAACCCTTTACAGTTTTGTAAAGAAAAACTAGACGTAACTCAAGTTGAGTGAACCAGTATAAATTGAGTGTTTCTACTACTCTCCTTTAACTTTTATGAGTATTTATCAAGTCTTATTATTGACACAACTTTACATACAAGGTTTATATTAAATTGTATTTTAAGTCACTGATTTATCAAACACTGGATGATAGTTCTCTAAGAACTTGTTCTGCTTGTAAAATCATTTCCATTGTAAAATTTTTTTTATGTTTATCTAACACACTATTCAACCCTCCTAGTGTGGTTTATTGTATTTCATTCTTATTAAAACAATTAGATCCTAACCAACTCACTTATATGTATCCTTACTAAGTCAAAATTTTGGGGTGTTATAATGTAAGTTAGCAGCCCTCTATATATGTGTGTGTATGTATAAATTATTAAAAATTTAATACTTAAATATTTCTCCATTTTTGTTTCTCTTTCTTCATTAAATATCATTTTTATTTTTTTAATACTAGTATTTTAGTCTATATATTATGTAAGGCAAATATTTTTATCAACATCAACAATACCTTTAACACAAGCTAATTGGAATCGGTGATAGATGAATTCAATGATAAATAAAAGAAGGTTGAAAAAAATGGAAATAAGATAAAAGAAAAAAATTGGAAAGAAGGAGGGGGGAGATGAAGAAGAAAATGACTAAAAAAGGACCATCTGAAACAAATATTTTTATATAATTAAAAACTACAGTAAAAAAATATTTTAAAATATAAATTACATTATAAATAAAATTTATCATAATTAAATATATGAGTATATGCATTATATTTTATATTTATAATGAATAATTTAAATTGTAATATAAGAAATTTTATTTATGAATATTTTTAAAAAAGCTATTGATAGTCAATAAATATTCCTAAATATCATGAGTTCAATTTTTACCAATTTTTTTTACAAGGATACACCCCATCCGTCCTAAAATAATTATCGTCCAAGATTATTTTATACATACAAGAAAAAGTAATAAATAAATGAAATAACAAAGTAATTTAACTATCATTAATAGTCTATGCACTAATTGTGGAAAGATGTCGATAAAAAATATTGATAGTATAAAGAAGATTTATATTTGAAAACAATATGAATAGCACACAAATCAAGAGGGAGGGTGAATTGGTTGTTCTTAGTCAATTAAAATTTCTTTAAACAATCAGAGTAAAAAGGGATTGTATCACAAAACAACCATTGAACATTTTCAATCAATTAAACACCAATCTTTATAGATTGCAATTACATCAAGAAAGTTTCAGTTGATTATGAAAAATTATACCAACGAATGACAATTAATAACCACAAGAAAAAATAAAGAAGAAGTAATGAACACCAAGAATTATATTGTTCACTTCTCAACCAAGAGAAGCTACGTCTAGTTCAGATGGAGGTCACTTCCAAGCCAAAGGTCTAGAAGGAGAGCTTGAAGCACTTCCTTTGGTGAGCTTTAAAGGACCAATGACAAGAGTTAGGATTGAAGAAGCACACCAATGCAATGCAAACACATCAAAAAGTCTTGTCTGTAGTAAAAAAACAAAGTGTTGTCTGTTTTAATCGATTACAACGTGTCTGTAAGCGATTACACAAGAAAATGTTGTCTGCTTAGCAAATGTTGTATGTTTTAATCAATTACGACGTGTCTGTAATCAATTACAAGACACATTTTGATAAGGAACGCTCTGTTTTAATCGATTACATGACGAATTAATCGATTATTTTGTTCATACATCTATTTCCAGGAAGATTTAGAACAAAATAATCGATACAAGACCAAGTAATCAATTACTTAAGGGTATTTAATCGATTACATGGATGATTAATCGATTACTTCAGCAGAAATTGCATTTGTGCGTTTTGGGGTAGCCAAAGGTCATTTTAAGCTTCATTTAAGTTTCATTTTAATTTGCATTTGCTTTACATTTAGTGTCATTTAGCTTGTTATTTCGTGGACTATACAAACTTCCCAAATCTGATTGTAATACTTTGGTTCATTAATACAATTCTGAAAATTGTGAGTTTCTCTCTTGTTCTCATTCAAGAACTTCTTAGTCTTATAAATGGTGTAACATCCTCAAAAATTATATCTTATTTGTAATTGAATTGTGGAAGTATGATGATACTTGGATAAAAAAATTTAGTTGAAGAGAAATGACCATATTGCCCTTTCCTTAAATTATGAAAATGCTCCTAGATATTTTAAGGTAGAAATTACAAAAATACCCTTGGATATTTTGGAAAATTACAATCATGCCCCTAGAGTGACAAATTACCAAAATACCCTTGGATATTTTGATTAGATATTTTGAAGTAGAAATTACAATAATACCCCTGGAGTTAGTGACAAACTACCAAAATACCCTTAGATATTTTCCTTAGATATTTTATAAAAATTTGAAGAAATTACAGAAATACCCTTGGAAAGACAAATTATCATATTACCCTTAGTAATAGATAAAAATCACAAGAAAACTAGAAGTACACTAGATATAAATTAAAAGAAAAAAATGTAACATCCTCAAAATTATATTATGAGTTATATTTATGATTGAATTATGGAAGTAGGATGATAGTTGGATACAAGAAAAATAGAATAAATTTTATTTGAACATAAGCTGCCCAAAAACTTCCATATCTGCCACCCGGATTAAAAAATTTATTTCTCTCTCAATTCTTATCAAAATTAAGTGTATGATATATGTAATTAAAGATCTATATGTCTAATATAATATATTAAAATTTTAGATCAATCTAGATTGATTACTGCTTGCAATAACAAAAACACTAAGGTATGTCAGTGTCCTAAGATGAATTCGCTGGAAATTTGGAAGCATGGATTAAAAATTTCATATCTTGAGTTTTATAACTTCAAATTAGGCATGTAGTACCTTGTTGGAAATCTTAGGAAGTCTAGTTTAACATACTAGAAAATGAAAATTTTTGGACTTGTAAATTGCTACAGAATAAACCACGAATGAACCATGTGTTGTGAAACATTTTTGTAGAAAAATCTAGTACTTGGCCATGTGTAGCTCCTAAAACTTTGACACAAAAGCAAGAAGCATGGAGAAGCTTCATGATTTGCCAAGTGGAGGGACACTTGAAAGGAAGAAAGGAAGAAGATTTAAGATTATGACAAGTGGTGGGACACTTGTAAAGGAATCATCATGACTTAGAGATTTTTGTAAATATTCAATTATTTTCCACCTACTATATAAAGGGAGGAGGAGGAACCTTAGTGCAAACCTCAAGACCACTCCTTTCTACAAACCTCACGTGAAGCTCTCTTCCTCACACCACCTCCATTTCATTTCATCTTTCCCTTTTAAGGCTTGAATCAAGTAAGAAAAACAAACCCATCACTTTGAAAGAATTTTCGTGAGAAACCTAGCAACCTTAGGAAGAGTTCTTGTCAAGCTTAGTAGAAAGATATCAAGGCTTCATATCTAAGAGGATTTCCCAAGGAAGGAAGGAAGGAAGGAAGCCATTTATCCATTCAAATTCAAGAGTCAAACTCACTTGAGGTAGGCTAAGCTTAAATCTCTAGTTAATCAATGGTTTGGATTAATTTACATGCTTAGTAGGCTGAATTATGGTTATTATTTAGGCTTGAATTTTGTGCTATTTGAAGGTTATTCTTTGATGAGAATATGTTGATTTAAGCCATAAGATAGGTGATGATTTATACCATCAATATTAGTGATGTATGAAAGCCCATTTGATGATCTTTTGAAGGTGATTTTGATGATATTTTGGGTTGTCTGTTGATATTTTTATGGAAAGATTTGATTTAAATTTTAGAAGTAGAGGATGAATGATATGTAGTTAAATGGTTTAAATACTTGAATGATTCAATCTTGAGGATTAATTAGTGAGGTGGTAGGTGAAAGGAAAATTAAGATGTATACTAGGTTTGAATCTTTTCTTGTGAAGGTTTAAAAGAATTAGATATTATTTATATTGAGGATTATTAGTTAGATTACTAACATACTTATGCATAAAAACTGTTCTCTGGTTATGCATAAAATTTGGTAACAATCTTACTTGATTAAGGTATGGTGGTGTAACCATACTTATGATACATATTATGGTGGTGTAACCATACTTATGATATATATGATGATACGATGAAAATATTTTTCCATAAGGTAATCTGTATTTTGCTTATGGATTTGATTTTTATTATGGATGGATATTGATGTGATAAGATAAGATAGGTGGATTACTGTTTTCAAGTCCAGTACGAGGCTTTGGAGAAACAGAATCTGATGCTACATACAGTACGATATGTAGTACCCAGGTGCAGGATACATGGCAATATTCATGCATGTTTGCGTAAGAGTATAGCAGCGTCTACATCCAGTACGAGGTGTAGCCATATACAGTACGATATGTGGAGGCCATTGTACCCTGGATAGTTCATCTCGTGCATTCATATAGTTGCATATTTCTTGTGGATGTGTTTGAATATTGATGATTGACTAACCTACTAATAAGTTTGGGATTTAGCTTTGCCTACTGAAAAATTTTATTTCTCACAAAGTTTGTTTCATGTTTTTCTTAGATAACAATCATGGTCAAGTTCATTGAGGAGCTAGAGTAGTGAAGGAAGTTATGTATTAGTCTAAAGTATGGAAAGTACTGTATTTGTATTGACTTTTGTAACAAGAACTATGGCTATGTACAATATTAAGTCTATATTTGTACGTTTTAGAAATTTCACTAATATAAGTTTCTCAAAAATTTATCCTTAAGCAAATAATAATAAAGATAATAAAAATAAGTAGAAATTAGGTCGTTACAAATGGCTTCTCAATGCTATTGTGGTGATTCTTCCTAGGCTTATTGGAAAGCTTTTCCATGGTGCCATCCATCTTCATCCCTAACCAGCTTCCATAATCCATTTCTGCAATTATAAAAACTTATAAACAATCCCATTCTAAAGGAGGCGTTGAATACTTGTGTTCTGAAGTTTACTTGGAGTTTGGGTTCCATTGCAAGAGCTGGGAAACCTAATGTCTAATGGTTGTAGACATTACATCATGTGGGTCTAGAATGGAAGTTTGAAGCACTTCTTTTGGTGAGCTTTAAAGGACCAATGATAAGAGCTAGGACTCAAGCACTTGAAGACCACATCAAAAATAACTTGTATCTCTTGGAAAAGCAAGAAGAAGCCCACAAAAGTAGTGGAAACACAAAAGGAGTGTTGTATGTTTTAACAAATTAAAAGCATCTTTTGATACTTGTAATCGATTAAATCAGCCTAAAAAATGTAAATAGCTTTGTTTTAATTGATTACATGTCAAATTAATCGATTATTTTGTTCATATATCAGTTTCCAGGAAGGATAAGAGCAAAATAATCGATTACCAAACCAAGTAATTGATTATTTAGGTTAAATAATCGATTACATGGATGAAATAATCGATTAAATCAGTAAACTCTGCAGAAGCCCGAAACTTAGAAGCCAAGGGTCATTTTAAAGAAAGCTTGCACTTCAATCTACATTTGGGCTTCATTTGAATTTGCATTTACATTACATTTAGTGTCATTTAGCTTGTTAATTCGTGGTCTATATAAACCACTCACAAACTGATTGTAAAAAAAAAAATTTTGTTCATTAATACAATTCTGAAAATTGTTGTGAGAGTTTCTATCTTGTTCTTATTCAAGAACTTCTTGAGTCTTATCAATGGTTTTCCAATGCTATTGTGGTGATTTTTCCTAGGCTTATTGGAAATCCTTTTCCATGGTGCCATCCATTGCCATTCTTAATCTCTCTTCCATCTTCCATTTCTGCAATTAAAAGCTTCTAAACAGCCCCAATTCCAAGAAGTGCTGGAAACTTGTGTGTTCTTGAAGTTTGCTTGAAGAGTGGGTTCTATTGCAAGGTAGATTTGGGAAACCTAATGTCTAATGGTTGTAGACATTACATCATGTGGTATCTAGAGCCTAATCCTTGTGGAATTCTTCTTCAAGTTCAGTTTTAAAAGTTCTTCAAAGGTAAAAATCTGCACCAAACCCAAAAACGAAAATTCCATTTCAATTTCTTGTTTCTTGTTGTTTTCTTTTAATTCTTGGTGGTGTGGGCTTGTTGTGTGTTCAGCCACAAAACCCTTGTGTTTCCTTCAAGTTCATGTAATTTCATGTGTTCATGTTCTTCATTTGTTCTTGATATTTTTCTAATTTTCTAGTCTTGATTCTTGTCAATTTTTGTTAGTAGTGTTTTTTTGTGTTGTATGACCACTTGTTTTGATTCTACTCTCATGCCTAAATTGAATTGAGATTGGTGGATGGAAAAAATGAAAGAAAAACAAAATTTAGAAGCAAATCAAAGTTACAAAAGCTACAAGTTCACATTTCCTTTGAACCACAAAATCAAGTGAACTTGTATAACATGCAAATTTGATGAAATTTGGCTTCTAGCAATTGAATTTACTTGCCATATCTTACTTGTCCAATTTGGTACAACCATAGTATTCCTTGAGTTGTCTCATAAATTCCAATTAGAGTTGTGCTTTTCTAATTTTTTTTTCTCTTTTGTTGCTTGTCTCTTAATTTTCCAAGGTTTTGTCTTAGAGTTTTCTTGCTCTTGGACTCTTGTGTAACGCCTCGTTTTACCGTATTGTATTTTATTGTTTTTTAGCAAAAATTCTTTTCCATTTGCTTTTAGAATTCCCTTAGTTAGAAATTTTACGGAAAATTCTTTTCTTCTTACTTAATATAATTCATACAAAAGATACTAACCATCCATATTGTACACGAGTTCTTTGTTGCCAAATATTCTTTCGAAGTCCAAAATAAAATACAATCCATAATACAGTCCCAAGTACAGTCCAAAATAATAAAATACAGACTATTTCCTAAGTTTATTACATAATACATATCACCAAATAAAATATTTGTCAATATCTTCCACGTAGTCCATCTACTCACTATGCTTTCACTGTTCTCTGCTCGCTCAAATAAATTGAGGTCATCGCAGGTGTCAACCACAGACACAAACGATAGGGTAAGTTTATGATAAACATAGTTCAAGTCACACATTATATACAACATACAGATAATCATACAACATACTTATCATGCGATGCATGCTCATCTTCTTTATGATGCATGAATCTCTCAAATTCTCATTAATTGGTACCAAAGTCAAGATAGCCCCAATCACTGGTCCAGAACTTGCACGATCAGTCAGGATGTCACAGTGGTGCACAGGAAAGTCACCCCACAATACATGTGATCATCATGGGTGGCGTGAGTTCCTCACTGCCGAAGCACCCCCCAGCTCAGACTCCTTATTGTCTGAACACTCGTACTCAGTTCCTCTAACTATCTGACACACCTCCTCTTGAGGTAAATCACACGGACTAGCCCCCGCCAGGCATATGCATATGAAACATGCATGAATGATTCTCTCATATTTACTCTTCAGTATAGATTTATATCTCAGATTCTCATATTCGTATACTTGGAATTTTCAACATCAATCTTCATAAAGTTCAACATAATAGACATGTTTTCATCATAATTTTAGCATGAAATTTGATAAACATACTCAAGAATTTATAGCACACTTTTAACAATATATAAACTCAAAAACTTCAATGAAACATTCCATTATGTTACTATAAACCAAATCAACCATTTCCTTAAATATAGTCATAATACATAAAGATTTAAGTTACTTAATCATTCACCCATTAAGCTAGATTCAAGTTATTTAATCAAGCAATCACTCATTAATCTAAGTTCAAGTCACTTCTTTAAATAATCATTCATTTAACAAGCTTTATCTCTTAGAAGCATTTCATCGAACACATGGTGTGCTTTCATAGAAACACTCAACAACACATAAAATAATACATAACTTTTACTAAAGCACTCAACCATGCAAATATAATCCAAATCCAACAACTTCTTGTA